>CAJUWN010001766.1:0-40137 GCA_910589765.1 Avena atlantica | reverse complement strand
ATACCTCGGATTTTGAGTAAGATGACTCAGATTTGAGACATAAGTCAAATTTGAGTAAAATAACTCAGATTTGGTATCAGATGACTCGGATTTGAGTCATATAACTCGGATTTTGAGTCAGATGACTCAGATTTGATACATAGACAAATTTGAGTAAAATAACTCGGATTTGGAATCAGATGACTCGGATTTGAGTCATATACCTCGATTTTGAGTAAGATGACTCAGATTTGAGACATAAGTCAAATTTGAGTAAAATAACTCAGATTTCGTATCAGATGACTCGGATTTGAGTCATATAACTCGGATTTGAGAGTCAGATGACTCAGATTTGATACATAAGACAAATTTGAGTAAAATAACTCGGATTTGGAATCAGATGACTCGGATTTGAGTCATATACCTCGGATTTTGAGTCACATGACTCAGATTTGAAACATGAGTCAAATTTGAGTAAATAAACAGATTTGTACCAGTACTCAGATTGGATCAGATAACTCGGATTTGAGTCATAAACTCGGATTTTGAGACATAAGACAATTTGAGTAAAATACCTCGGATTTGGAATCAGATGACTCGGATTTGAGTCATATAACTCGGATTTTGAGTCAGATGACTCATTTGAGACATAAGTCAATTTGAGTAAAATAACTCGGATTTGGTATCAGATGACGTGGATTTGAGTCATATAACCTGGATTTTTGAGTCAGATGACTCAGATTTGAGGCATAAGTCAAATTTGAGTAAAATAACCTCGGATTTGGAATCAGGTGACTCAATTTGAGTCATATACCTCATAATTTGAGTCAGATGACTCAGATTTGAGACATCAGTCAAATTTAAGTAAAATAACTCGGATTTGGAAACAGATGACTCAGATTTGAGTCATATAACTTAGATTCGATACATAAGTCAAAATTGAGTAAAATAACTCGGATTTGGAATCAGATAACTCGGATTTGAGTCATATAACTCTGATTTTGAGTCATATGACTCAGATTTGAGACATAAGTCAAATCTGAGTAAAATAACTCGGTTATGGAATCAGATGACTCGGATTTGATTCATAGACCTCGGATTTTGAGTCAGATGACTCAGATTTGAGACATAAGTCAAATTTGAATAAAATAACTAAGATTTGGTATCTGATGACTCGGATTTGAGTCATAAAACTCGGATTTTGAGTCAGATGACTCAGATTTGAGACATAAGACAAATTTGAGTAAAATAACTCGGATTTGGAATCAGATGACTCGGATTTGAGTCATATACCTCGGATTTTGAGTAAGATGACTCAGATTTGAGACATAAGTCAAATTTGAGTAAAATAACTCAGATTTCGTATCAGATGACTCGGATTTGAGTCATATAACTCGGATTTTGAGTCAGATGACTCAGATTTGATACATAAGACAAATTTGAGTAAAATAACTCGGATTTGGAATCAGATGACTCGGATTTGAGTCATATACCTCGGATTTTGAGTCACATGACTCAGATTTGAAACATGAGTCAAATTTGAGTAAATAACACAGATTTGGTACCAGATAACTCAGATTTGGTATCAGATAACTCGGATTTGAGTCATAAAACTCGGATTTTGAGACATAAGACAAATTTGAGTAAAATACCTCGGATTTGGAATCAGATGACTCGGATTTGAGTCATATACGTCGAATTTTGGGTCAGATGACTCGGATTTGAGACATAAGTCAAATTTGAGTAAAATAAGTCTGATTTGGTATCAGATGACGTGGATTTGAGTCATATAACCTGGATTTTGAGTCAGATGACTCAGATTTGAGGCATAAGTCAAATTTGAGTAAAATAACTCGGATTTGGAATCAGGTGACTCAAATTTGAGTCATATACCTCAATTTGAGTCAGATGACTCAGATTTGAGACATCAGTCAAATTTAAGTAAAATAACTCGGATTTGGAAACAGATGACTCAGATTTGAGTCATATAACTTAGATTCGATACATAAGTCAAAATTGAGTAAAATAACTCGGATTTGGAATCAGATAACTCGGATTTGAGTCATATAACTCTGATTTTGAGTCATATGACTCAGATTTGAGACATAAGTCAAATCTGAGTAAAATAACTCGGTTATGGAATCAGATGACTCGGATTTGATTCATAGACCTCGGATTTTGAGTCAGATGACTCAGATTTGAGACATAAGTCAAATTTGAATAAAATAACTCGAATTGGTATCTGATGACTCGGATTTGAGTCATAAAACTCGGATTTTGAGTCAGATGACTCAGATTTGAGACATAAGACAAATTTGAGTAAAATAACTCGGAATTGGAATCAGATGACTCGGATTTGAGTCATATACCTCGGATTTTGAGTAAGATGACTCAGATTTGAGACATAAGTCAAATTTGAGTAAAATAACTCAGATTTGTATCAGATGACTCGGATTTGAGTCATATAACTCGGATTTTGAGTCAGATGACTCAGATTTGATACATAAGACAAATTTGAGTAAAATAACTCGGATTTGGAATCAGATGACTCGGATTTGAGTCATATACCTCGGATTTTGAGTCACATGACTCAGATTTGAAACATGAGTCAAATTTGAGTAAATAACACAGATTGGTACCAGATAACTCGGATTTGAGTCATAAACTCGGATTTTGAGACATAAGACAAATTTGAGTAAAATACTCGGATTTGGAATCAGATGACTCGGATTTGAGTCATATACGTCGAATTTTGGGTCAGATGACTCGGATTTGAGACATAAGTCAAATTTGAGTAAAATAACTCTGATTTGGTATCAGATGACGTGGATTTGAGTCATATAACCTGGATTTTGAGTCAGATGACTCAGATTTGAGGCATAAGTCAAATTTGAGTAAAATAACTCGGATTTGGAATCAGATGACTCAAATTTGAGTCATATACCTCATAATTTGAGTCAGATGACTCAGATTTGAGACATCAGTCAAATTTAAGTAAAATAACTCGGATTTGGAAACAGATGACTCAGATTTGAGTCATATAACTTAGATTCGATACATAAGTCAAAATTGAGTAAAATAACTCGGATTTGGAATCAGATAACTCGGATTTGAGTCATATAACTCTGATTTTGAGTCATATGACTCAGATTTGAGACATAAGTCAAATCTGAGTAAAATAACTCGGTTATGGAATCAGATGACTCGGATTTGATTCATAGACCTCGGATTTTGAGTCAGATGACTCAGATTTGAGACATAAGTCAAATTTGAATAAAATAACTAAGATTTGGTATCTGATGACTCGGATTTGAGTCATAAAACTCGGATTTTGAGTCAGATGACTCAGATTTGAGACATAAGACAAATTTGAGTAAAATAACTCGGAATTGGAATCAGATGACTCGGATTTGAGTCATATACCTCGGATTTTGAGTAAGATGACTCAGATTTGAGACATAAGTCAAATTTGAGTAAAATAACTCAGATTTCGTATCAGATGACTCGGATTTGAGTCATATAACTCGGATTTTGAGTCAGATGACTCAGATTTGATACATAAGACAAATTTGAGTAAAATAACTCGGATTTGGAATCAGATGACTCGGATTTGAGTCATATACCTCGGATTTTGAGTCAGATGACTCAGATTTGAAACATGAGTCAAATTTGAGTAAATAACACAGATTTGGTACCAGATAACTCAGATTTGGTATCAGATAACTCGGATTTGAGTCATAAAACTCGGATTTTGAGACATAAGACAAATTTGAGTAAAATACCTCGGATTTGGAATCAGATGACTCGGATTTGAGTCATATACGTCGAATTTTGGGTCAGATGACTCGGATTTGAGACATAAGTCAAATTTGAGTAAAATAAGTCTGATTTGGTATCAGATGACGTGGATTTGAGTCATATAACCTGGATTTTGAGTCAGATGACTCAGATTTGAGGCATAAGTCAAATTTGAGTAAAATAACTCGGATTTGGAATCAGGTGACTCAAATTTGAGTCATATACCTCATAATTTGAGTCAGATGACTCAGATTTGAGACATCAGTCAAATTTAAGTAAAATAACTCGGATTTGGAAACAGATGACTCAGATTTGAGTCATATAACTTAGATTCGATACATAAGTCAAAATTGAGTAAAATAACTCGGATTTGGAATCAGATAACTCGGATTTGAGTCATATAACTCTGATTTTGAGTCATATGACTCAGATTTGAGACATAAGTCAAATCTGAGTAAAATAACTCGGTTATGGAATCAGATGACTCGGATTTGATTCATAGACCTCGGATTTTGAGTCAGATGACTCAGATTTGAGACATAAGTCAAATTTGAATAAAATAACTAAGAATTGGTATCTGATGACTCGGATTTGAGTCATAAACTCGGATTTTGAGTCAGATGACTCAGATTTGAGACATAAGACAAATTTGAGTAAAATAACTCGGAATTGGAATCAGATGACTCGGATTTGAGTCATATACCTCGGATTTTGAGTAAGATGACTCAGATTTGAGACATAAGTCAAATTTGAGTAAAATAACTCAGATTTCGTATCAGATGACTCGGATTTGAGTCATATAACTCGGATTTTGAGTCAGATGACTCAGATTTGATACATAAGACAAATTTGAGTAAAATAACTCGGATTTGGAATCAGATGACTCGGATTTGAGTCATATACCTCGGATTTTGAGTCACATGACTCAGATTTGAAACATGAGTCAAATTTGAGTAAATAACACAGATTTGGTACCAGATAACTCGGATTTGAGTCATAAAACTCGGATTTTGAGACATAAGACAAATTTGAGTAAAATACCTCGGATTTGGAATCAGATGACTCGGATTTGAGTCATATACGTCGAATTTTGGGTCAGATGACTCGGATTTGAGACATAAGTCAAATTTGAGTAAAATAACTCTGATTTGGTATCAGATGACGTGGATTTGAGTCATATAACCTGGATTTTGAGTCAGATGACTCAGATTTGAGGCATAAGTCAAATTTGAGTAAAATAACTCGGATTTGGAATCAGATGACTCAAATTTGAGTCATATACCTCATAATTTGAGTCAGATGACTCAGATTTGAGACATCAGTCAAATTTAAGTAAAATAACTCGGATTTGGAAACAGATGACTCAGATTTGAGTCATATAACTTAGATTCGATACATAAGTCAAAATTGAGTAAAATAACTCGGATTTGGAATCAGATAACTCGGATTTGAGTCATATAACTCTGATTTTGAGTCATATGACTCAGATTTGAGACATAAGTCAAATCTGAGTAAAATAACTCGGTTATGGAATCAGATGACTCGGATTTGATTCATAGACCTCGGATTTTGAGTCAGATGACTCAGATTTGAGACATAAGTCAAATTTGAATAAAATAACTAAGATTTGGTATCTGATGACTCGGATTTGAGTCATAAAACTCGGATTTTGAGTCAGATGACTCAGATTTGAGACATAAGACAAATTTGAGTAAAATAACTCGGAATTGGAATCAGATGACTCGGATTTGAGTCATATACCTCGGATTTTGAGTAAGATGACTCAGATTTGAGACATAAGTCAAATTTGAGTAAAATAACTCAGATTTCGTATCAGATGACTCGGATTTGAGTCATATAACTCGGATTTTGAGTCAGATGACTCAGATTTGATACATAAGACAAATTTGAGTAAAATAACTCGGATTTGGAATCAGATGACTCGGATTTGAGTCATATACCTCGGATTTTGAGTCAGATGACTCAGATTTGAAACATGAGTCAAATTTGAGTAAATAACACAGATTTGGTACCAGATAACTCAGATTTGGTATCAGATAACTCGGATTTGAGTCATAAAACTCGGATTTTGAGACATAAGACAAATTTGAGTAAAATACCTCGGATTTGGAATCAGATGACTCGGATTTGAGTCATATACGTCGAATTTTGGGTCAGATGACTCGGATTTGAGACATAAGTCAAATTTGAGTAAAATAAGTCTGATTTGGTATCAGATGACGTGGATTTGAGTCATATAACCTGGATTTTGAGTCAGATGACTCAGATTTGAGGCATAAGTCAAATTTGAGTAAAATAACTCGGATTTGGAATCAGGTGACTCAAATTTGAGTCATATACCTCATAATTTGAGTCAGATGACTCAGATTTGAGACATCAGTCAAATTTAAGTAAAATAACTCGGATTTGGAAACAGATGACTCAGATTTGAGTCATATAACTTAGATTCGATACATAAGTCAAAATTGAGTAAAATAACTCGGATTTGGAATCAGATAACTCGGATTTGAGTCATATAACTCTGATTTTGAGTCATATGACTCAGATTTGAGACATAAGTCAAATCTGAGTAAAATAACTCGGTTATGGAATCAGATGACTCGGATTTGATTCATAGACCTCGGATTTTGAGTCAGATGACTCAGATTTGAGACATAAGTCAAATTTGAATAAAATAACTAAGATTTGGTATCTGATGACTCGGATTTGAGTCATAAAACTCGGATTTTGAGTCAGATGACTCAGATTTGAGACATAAGACAAATTTGAGTAAAATAACTCGGAATTGGAATCAGATGACTCGGATTTGAGTCATATACCTCGGATTTTGAGTAAGATGACTCAGATTTGAGACATAAGTCAAATTTGAGTAAAATAACTCAGATTTCGTATCAGATGACTCGGATTTGAGTCATATAACTCGGATTTTGAGTCAGATGACTCAGATTTGATACATAAGACAAATTTGAGTAAAATAACTCGGATTTGGAATCAGATGACTCGGATTTGAGTCATATACCTCGGATTTTGAGTCAGATGACTCAGATTTGAGACATAAGTCAAATTTGAGTAAAATAACTCAGATTTGGTATCAGATGACTCGGATTTGAGTCATATAACTCGGATTTTGAGTCAGATGACTCAGATTTGAGACATAAGACAAATTTGAGTAAAATAACTCGGATTTGGAATCAGATGACTCGGATTTGAGTCATATACCTCGGATTTTGAGTCAGATGACTCAGATTTGAAACATAAGTCAAATTTGAGTAAATAACAGATTTGGTATCAGATAACTCAGATTTGAGTCATATAACTCGGATTTGAGTCATAAAACTCGGATTTGAGACATAAGTCAAATTTGAGTAAAATAACTCGGATTTGGAATCAGATGACTCGGATTTGAGTCATATACGTCGAATTTTGGTCAGATGACTCGGATTTGAGACATAAGTCAAATTTGAGTAAAATAACTCTGATTTGGTATCAGATGACGTGGATTTGAGTCATATAACTGGATTTTGAGTCAGATGACTCAGATTTGAGACATAAGTCAAATTTGAGTAAAATAACTCGGATTTGGAATCAGATGACTCGGATTTGAGTCATATACCTCATAATTTGAGTCAGATGACTCAGATTTGAGACATTAGTCAAATTTAAGTAAAATAATTCGGATTTGGAAACAGATGACTCATATGAGTCATATAACTTAGATTCGATATATAAGTCAAAATTGAGTAAAATAACTCGGATTTGGAATCAGATAACTCGGATTTGAGTCATATAACTCTAATTTTGAGTCATATGACTCAGATTTGAGACATAAGTCAAATCTGAGTAAAATAACTCGGTTATGGAATCAGATGACTCGGATTAATTCATAGACCTCGGATTTGGAAACAGATGACTCAGATTTGAGTCATATAACTTAGATTCGATACATAAGTCAAAATTGAGTAAAATAACTCGGATTTGGAATCAGATGACTCGGATTTGAGTCATATAACTCTGATTTTGAGTCAGATGACTCAGATTTGAGACATAAGTCAAATTTGAGTAAAATAACTCGGTTTGGAATCAGATGACTCGGATTTGAGTCATATACCTCGGATTTTGAGTCAGATGACTCAGATTTGAGACATAAGTCAAATTTGAGTAAAATAACTCGGAATTGGAATCAGATGACTCGGATTTGAGTCATATACCTCGGATTTTGAGTCAGATGACTCAGATTTGAGACATAAGTCAAATTTGAGTAAAATAACTCGGAATTGGAATCAGATGACTCGGATTTGAGTCATATACCTCGGATTTTGAGTAAGATGACTCAGATTTGAGACATAAGTCAAATTTGAGTAAAATAACTCAGATTTTGTATCAGATGACTCGGATTTGAGTCATATAACTCGGATTTTGAGTCAGATGACTCAGATTTGATACATAAGACAAATTTGAGTAAAATAACTCGGATTTGGAATCAGATGACTCGGATTTGAGTCATATACCTCGGATTTTGAGTCACATGACTCAGATTTGAAACATGAGTCAAATTTGAGTAAATAACACAGATTTGGTACCAGATAACTCGGATTTGAGTCATAAAACTCGGATTTTGAGACATAAGACAAATTTGAGTAAAATACCTCGGATTTGGAATCAGATGACTCGGATTTGAGTCATATACGTCGAATTTTGGGTCAGATGACTCGGATTTGAGACATAAGTCAAATTTGAGTAAAATAACTCTGATTTGGTATCAGATGACTGGATTTGAGTCATATAACCTGGATTTTGAGTCAGATGACTCAGATTTGAGGCATAAGTCAAATTTGAGTAAAATAACTCGGATTTGGAATCAGATGACTCGGATTTGAGTCATATACCTCATAATTTGAGTCAGATGACTCAGATTTGAGACATTAGTCAAATTTAAGTAAAATAACTCGGATTTGGAAACAGATGACTCAGATTTGAGTCATATAACTTAGATTCGATACATAAGTCAAAATTGAGTAAAATAACTCGGATTTGGAATCAGATAACTCGGATTTGAGTCATATAACTCTGATTTTGAGTCATATGACTCAGATTTGAGACATAAGTCAAATCTGAGTAAAATAACTCGGTTATGGAATCAGATGACTCGGATTTGATTCATAGACCTCGGATTTTGAGTCAGATGACTCAGATTTGAGACATAAGTCAAATTTGAGTAAAATAACTAAGATTTGGTATCTGATGACTCGGATTTGAGTCATAAAACTCGGATTTTGAGTCAGATGACTCAGATTTGAGACATAAGACAAATTTGAGTAAAATAACTCGGATTTGGAATCAGATGACTCGGATTTGAGTCATATACCTCGGATTTTGAGTAAGATGACTCAGATTTGAGACATAAGTCAAATTTGAGTAAAATAACTCAGATTTGGTATCAGATGACTCGGATTTGAGTCATATAACTCGGATTTTGAGTCAGATGACTCAGATTTGATACATAAGACAAATTTGAGTAAAATAACTCGGATTTGGAATCAGATGACTCGGATTTGAGTCATATACCTCGGATTTTGAGTCAGATGACTCAGATTTGAACATGAGTCAAATTTGAGTAAATAACACAGATTTGGTACCAGATAACTCAGATTTGGTATCAGATAACTCGGATTTGAGTCATAAAACTCGGATTTTGAGACATAAGACAAATTTGAGTAAAATACCTCGGATTTGGAATCAGATGACTCGGATTTGAGTCATATACGTCGAATTTTGGGTCAGATGACTCGGATTTGAGACATAAGTCAAATTTGAGTAAAATAACTCTGATTTGGTATCAGATGACGTGGATTTGAGTCATATAACCTGGATTTTGAGTCAGATGACTCAGATTTGAGGCATAAGTCAAATTTGAGTAAAATAACTCGGATTTGGAATCAGATGACTCAAATTTGAGTCATATACCTCGGAATTTGAGTCAGATGACTCAGATTTGAGACATCAGTCAAATTTAAGTAAAATAACTCGGATTTGGAAACAGATGACTCAGATTTGAGTCATATAACTTAGATTCGATACATAAGTCAAATTGAGTAAAATAACTCGGATTTGGAATCAGATAACTCGGATTTGAGTCATATAACTCGGATTTTGAGTCATATGACTCAGATTTGAGACATAAGTCAAATTTGAGTAAAATAACTCGATTTGGAATCAGATGACTCGGATTTGAGTCATATACCTCGGATTTTGAGTCAGATGACTCAGATTTGAGACATAAGTCAAATTTGAGTAAAATAACTAAGATTTGGTATCAGATGACTCGATTTGAGTCATAAAACTCGGATTTTGAGTCAGATGACTCAGATTTGAGACATAAGACAAATTTGAGTAAAATAACTCGGATTGGAATCAGATGACTCGGATTTGAGTCATATACCTCGGATTTTGAGTAAGATGACTCAGATTTGAGACATAAGTCAAATTTGAGTAAAATAACTCAGATTTGGTATCAGATGACTCGGATTTGAGTCATATAACTCGGATTTTGAGTCAGATGACTCAGATTTGAGACATAAGTCAAATTTGAGTAAAATAACTCGGATTTGGAATCAGATGACTCGGATTTGAGTCATATACCTCGGATTTTGAGTCAGATGACTCAGATTTGAGACATAAGTCAAATTTGAGTAAAATAACTCAGATTTGGTATCAGATGACTCGGATTTGAGTCATATAACTCGGATTTTGAGTCAGATGACTCAGATTTGAGACATAAGACAAATTTGAGTAAAATAACTCGGATTTGGAATCAGATGACTCGGATTTGAGTCATATACCTCGGATTTTGAGTCAGATGACTCAGATTTGAGACATAAGTCAAATTTGAGTAAATAACTCAGATTTGGTATCAGATAACTCGGATTTGAGTATCAGATAACTCGGATTTGAGTCAGATGACTCAGATTTGAGACATAAGACAAATTTGAGTAAAATAACTCGGATTTGGAATCAGATGACTCGGATTTGAGTCATATACCTCGGATTTTGAGTCAGATGACTCAGATTTGAGACATAAGTCAAATTTGAGTAAAATAACTCTGATTTGGTATCAGATGACTGGATTTGAGTCATATAACTGGATTTTGAGTCAGATGACTCAGATTTGAGGCATAAGTCAAATTTGAGTAAAATAACTCGGATTTGGAATCAGATGACTCAAATTTGAGTCATATACCTCATATTTGAGTCAGATGACTCAGATTTGAGACATTAGTCAAATTTAAGTAAAATAATTCGGATTTGGAAACAGATGACTCATATGAGTCATATAACTTAGATTCGATATATAAGTCAAAATTGAGTAAAATAACTCGGATTTGGAATCAGATAACTCGGATTTGAGTCATATAACTCTAATTTTGAGTCATATGACTCAGATTTGAGACATAAGTCAAATTTGAGTAAAATAACTCGGTTATGGAATCAGATGACTCGGATTAATTCATAAACCTCGGATTTGGAAACAGATGACTCAGATTTGAGTCATATAACTTAGATTCGATACATAAGTCAAAATTGAGTAAAATAACTCAGATTTGGAATCAGATAACTCGGATTTGAGTCATATAACTCTGATTTTGAGTCATATGACTCAGATTTGAGACATAAGTCAAATCTGAGTAAAATAACTCGGTTATGGAATCAGATGACTCGGATTTGATTCATAGACCTCGGATTTTGAGTCAGATGACTCAGATTTGAGACATAAGTCAAATTTGAGTAAAATAACTCGGATTTGGAATCAGATGACTCGGATTTGAGTCATATAACTCGGATTTTGAGTCAGATGACTCAGATTTGAGACATAAGACAAATTTGAGTAAAATAACTCGGAATTGGAATCAGATGACTCGGATTTGAGTCATATACCTCGGATTTTGAGTAAGATGACTCAGATTTGAGACATAAGTCAAATTTGAGTAAAATAACTCAGATTTGGTATCAGATGACTCGGATTTGAGTCATATAACTCGGATTTTGAGTCAGATGACTCAGATTTGATACATAAGACAAATTTGAGTAAAATAACTCGGATTTGGAATCAGATGACTCGGATTTGAGTCATATACCTCGGATTTTGAGTCACATGACTCAGATTTGAAACATGAGTCAAATTTGAGTAAATAACACAGATTTGGTACCAGATAACTCGGATTTGAGTCATAAAACTCGGATTTTGAGACATAAGACAAATTTGAGTAAAATACCTCGGATTTGGAATCAGATGACTCGGATTTGAGTCATATACGTCGAATTTTGGGTCAGATGACTCGGATTTGAGACATAAGTCAAATTTGAGTAAAATAACTCTGATTTGGTATCAGATGACGTGGATTTGAGTCATATAACCTGGATTTTGAGTCAGATGACTCAGATTTGAGGCATAAGTCAAATTTGAGTAAAATAACTCGGATTTGGAATCAGATGACTCAAATTTGAGTCATATACCTCATAATTTGAGTCAGATGACTCAGATTTGAGACATCAGTCAAATTTAAGTAAAATAACTCGGATTTGGAAACAGATGACTCAGATTTGAGTCATATAACTTAGATTCGATACATAAGTCAAAATTGAGTAAAATAACTCGGATTTGGAATCAGATAACTCGGATTTGAGTCATATAACTCTGATTTTGAGTCATATGACTCAGATTTGAGACATAAGTCAAATCTGAGTAAAATAACTCGGTTATGGAATCAGATGACTCGGATTTGATTCATAGACCTCGGATTTTGAGTCAGATGACTCAGATTTGAGACATAAGTCAAATTTGAATAAAATAACTAAGATTTGGTATCTGATGACTCGGATTTGAGTCATAAAACTCGGATTTTGAGTCAGATGACTCAGATTTGAGACATAAGACAAATTTGAGTAAAATAACTCGGAATTGGAATCAGATGACTCGGATTTGAGTCATATACCTCGGATTTTGAGTAAGATGACTCAGATTTGAGACATAAGTCAAATTTGAGTAAAATAACTCAGATTTCGTATCAGATGACTCGGATTTGAGTCATATAACTCGGATTTTGAGTCAGATGACTCAGATTTGATACATAAGACAAATTTGAGTAAAATAACTCGGATTTGGAATCAGATGACTCGGATTTGAGTCATATACCTCGGATTTTGAGTCAGATGACTCAGATTTGAAACATGAGTCAAATTTGAGTAAATAACACAGATTTGGTACCAGATAACTCAGATTTGGTATCAGATAACTCGGATTTGAGTCATAAAACTCGGATTTTGAGACATAAGACAAATTTGAGTAAAATACCTCGGATTTGGAATCAGATGACTCGGATTTGAGTCATATACGTCGAATTTTGGGTCAGATGACTCGGATTTGAGACATAAGTCAAATTTGAGTAAAATAAGTCTGATTTGGTATCAGATGACGTGGATTTGAGTCATATAACCTGGATTTTGAGTCAGATGACTCAGATTTGAGGCATAAGTCAAATTTGAGTAAAATAACTCGGATTTGGAATCAGGTGACTCAAATTTGAGTCATATACCTCATAATTTGAGTCAGATGACTCAGATTTGAGACATCAGTCAAATTTAAGTAAAATAACTCGGATTTGGAAACAGATGACTCAGATTTGAGTCATATAACTTAGATTCGATACATAAGTCAAAATTGAGTAAAATAACTCGGATTTGGAATCAGATAACTCGGATTTGAGTCATATAACTCTGATTTTGAGTCATATGACTCAGATTTGAGACATAAGTCAAATCTGAGTAAAATAACTCGGTTATGGAATCAGATGACTCGGATTTGATTCATAGACCTCGGATTTTGAGTCAGATGACTCAGATTTGAGACATAAGTCAAATTTGAATAAAATAACTAAGATTTGGTATCTGATGACTCGGATTTGAGTCATAAAACTCGGATTTTGAGTCAGATGACTCAGATTTGAGACATAAGACAAATTTGAGTAAAATAACTCGGAATTGGAATCAGATGACTCGGATTTGAGTCATATACCTCGGATTTTGAGTAAGATGACTCAGATTTGAGACATAAGTCAAATTTGAGTAAAATAACTCAGATTTCGTATCAGATGACTCGGATTTGAGTCATATAACTCGGATTTTGAGTCAGATGACTCAGATTTGATACATAAGACAAATTTGAGTAAAATAACTCGGATTTGGAATCAGATGACTCGGATTTGAGTCATATACCTCGGATTTTGAGTCACATGACTCAGATTTGAAACATGAGTCAAATTTGAGTAAATAACACAGATTTGGTACCAGATAACTCGGATTTGAGTCATAAAACTCGGATTTTGAGACATAAGACAAATTTGAGTAAAATACCTCGGATTTGGAATCAGATGACTCGGATTTGAGTCATATACGTCGAATTTTGGGTCAGATGACTCGGATTTGAGACATAAGTCAAATTTGAGTAAAATAACTCTGATTTGGTATCAGATGACGTGGATTTGAGTCATATAACCTGGATTTTGAGTCAGATGACTCAGATTTGAGGCATAAGTCAAATTTGAGTAAAATAACTCGGATTTGGAATCAGATGACTCAAATTTGAGTCATATACCTCATAATTTGAGTCAGATGACTCAGATTTGAGACATCAGTCAAATTTAAGTAAAATAACTCGGATTTGGAAACAGATGACTCAGATTTGAGTCATATAACTTAGATTCGATACATAAGTCAAAATTGAGTAAAATAACTCGGATTTGGAATCAGATAACTCGGATTTGAGTCATATAACTCTGATTTTGAGTCATATGACTCAGATTTGAGACATAAGTCAAATCTGAGTAAAATAACTCGGTTATGGAATCAGATGACTCGGATTTGATTCATAGACCTCGGATTTTGAGTCAGATGACTCAGATTTGAGACATAAGTCAAATTTGAATAAAATAACTAAGATTTGGTATCTGATGACTCGGATTTGAGTCATAAAACTCGGATTTTGAGTCAGATGACTCAGATTTGAGACATAAGACAAATTTGAGTAAAATAACTCGGATTGGAATCAGATGACTCGGATTTGAGTCATATACCTCGGATTTTGAGTAAGATGACTCAGATTTGAGACATAAGTCAAATTTGAGTAAAATAACTCAGATTTCGTATCAGATGACTCGGATTTGAGTCATATAACTCGGATTTTGAGTCAGATGACTCAGATTTGATACATAAGACAAATTTGAGTAAAATAACTCGGATTTGGAATCAGATGACTCGGATTTGAGTCATATACCTCGGATTTTGAGTCAGATGACTCAGATTTGAAACATGAGTCAAATTTGAGTAAATAACACAGATTTGGTACCAGATAACTCAGATTTGGTATCAGATAACTCGGATTTGAGTCATAAAACTCGGATTTTGAGACATAAGACAAATTTGAGTAAAATACCTCGGATTTGGAATCAGATGACTCGGATTTGAGTCATATACGTCGAATTTTGGGTCAGATGACTCGGATTTGAGACATAAGTCAAATTTGAGTAAAATAAGTCTGATTTGGTATCAGATGACGTGGATTTGAGTCATATAACCTGGATTTTGAGTCAGATGACTCAGATTTGAGGCATAAGTCAAATTTGAGTAAAATAACTCGGATTTGGAATCAGGTGACTCAAATTTGAGTCATATACCTCATAATTTGAGTCAGATGACTCAGATTTGAGACATCAGTCAAATTTAAGTAAAATAACTCGGATTTGGAAACAGATGACTCAGATTTGAGTCATATAACTTAGATTCGATACATAAGTCAAAATTGAGTAAAATAACTCGGATTTGGAATCAGATAACTCGGATTTGAGTCATATAACTCTGATTTTGAGTCATATGACTCAGATTTGAGACATAAGTCAAATCTGAGTAAAATAACTCGGTTATGGAATCAGATGACTCGGATTTGATTCATAGACCTCGGATTTTGAGTCAGATGACTCAGATTTGAGACATAAGTCAAATTTGAATAAAATAACTAAGATTTGGTATCTGATGACTCCGATTTGAGTCATAAAACTCGGATTTTGAGTCAGATGACTCAGATTTGAGACATAAGACGAATTTGAGTAAAATAACTCGGAATTGGAATCAGATGACTCGGATTTGAGTCATATACCTCGGATTTTGAGTAAGATGACTCAGATTTGAGACATAAGTCAAATTTGAGTAAAATAACTCAGATTTCGTATCAGATGACTAGGATTTGAGTCATATAACTCGGATTTTGAGTCAGATGACTCAGATTTGATACATAAGACAAATTTGAGTAAAATAACTCGGATTTGGAATCAGATGACTCGGATTTGAGTCATATACCTCGGATTTTGAGTAAGATGACTCAGATTTGAGACATAAGTCAAATTTGAGTAAAATAACTCAGATTTCGTATCAGATGACTCGGATTTGAGTCATATAACTCGGATTTTGAGTCAGATGACTCAGATTTGATACATAAGACAAATTTGAGTAAAATAACTCGGATTTGGAATCAGATGACTCGGATTTGAGTCATATACCTCGGATTTTGAGTCACATGACTCAGATTTGAAACATGAGTCAAATTTGAGTAAATAACACAGATTTGGTACCAGATAACTCAGATTTGGTATCAGATAACTCGGATTTGAGTCATAAAACTCGGATTTTGAGACATAAGACAAATTTGAGTAAAATACCTCGGATTTGGAATCAGATGACTCGGATTTGAGTCATATACGTCGAATTTTGGGTCAGATGACTCGGATTTGAGACATAAGTCAAATTTGAGTAAAATAAGTCTGATTTGGTATCAGATGACGTGGATTTGAGTCATATAACCTGGATTTTGAGTCAGATGACTCAGATTTGAGGCATAAGTCAAATTTGAGTAAAATAACTCGGATTTGGAATCAGGTGACTCAAATTTGAGTCATATACCTCATAATTTGAGTCAGATGACTCAGATTTGAGACATCAGTCAAATTTAAGTAAAATAACTCGGATTTGGAAACAGATGACTCAGATTTGAGTCATATAACTTAGATTCGATACATAAGTCAAAATTGAGTAAAATAACTCGGATTTGGAATCAGATAACTCGGATTTGAGTCATATAACTCTGATTTTGAGTCATATGACTCAGATTTGAGACATAAGTCAAATCTGAGTAAAATAACTCGGTTATGGAATCAGATGACTCGGATTTGATTCATAGACCTCGGATTTTGAGTCAGATGACTCAGATTTGAGACATAAGTCAAATTTGAATAAAATAACTAAGATTTGGTATCTGATGACTCGGATTTGAGTCATAAAACTCGGATTTTGAGTCAGATGACTCAGATTTGAGACATAAGACAAATTTGAGTAAAATAACTCGGAATTGGAATCAGATGACTCGGATTTGAGTCATATACCTCGGATTTTGAGTAAGATGACTCAGATTTGAGACATAAGTCAAATTTGAGTAAAATAACTCAGATTTCGTATCAGATGACTCGGATTTGAGTCATATAACTCGGATTTTGAGTCAGATGACTCAGATTTGATACATAAGACAAATTTGAGTAAAATAACTCGGATTTGGAATCAGATGACTCGGATTTGAGTCATATACCTCGGATTTTGAGTCAGATGACTCAGATTTGAAACATGAGTCAAATTTGAGTAAATAACACAGATTTGGTACCAGATAACTCAGATTTGGTATCAGATAACTCGGATTTGAGTCATAAAACTCGGATTTTGAGACATAAGACAAATTTGAGTAAAATACCTCGGATTTGGAATCAGATGACTCGGATTTGAGTCATATACGTCGAATTTTGGGTCAGATGACTCGGATTTGAGACATAAGTCAAATTTGAGTAAAATAAGTCTGATTTGGTATCAGATGACGTGGATTTGAGTCATATAACCTGGATTTTGAGTCAGATGACTCAGATTTGAGGCATAAGTCAAATTTGAGTAAAATAACTCGGATTTGGAATCAGATGACTCAAATTTGAGTCATATACCTCATAATTTGAGTCAGATGACTCAGATTTGAGACATCAGTCAAATTTAAGTAAAATAACTCGGATTTGGAAACAGATGACTCAGATTTGAGTCATATAACTTAGATTCGATACATAAGTCAAAATTGAGTAAAATAACTCGGATTTGGAATCAGATAACTCGGATTTGAGTCATATAACTCTGATTTTGAGTCATATGACTCAGATTTGAGACATAAGTCAAATCTGAGTAAAATAACTCGGTTATGGAATCAGATGACTCGGATTTGATTCATAGACCTCGGATTTTGAGTCAGATGACTCAGATTTGAGACATAAGTCAAATTTGAATAAAATAACTAAGATTTGGTATCTGATGACTCGGATTTGAGTCATAAAACTCGGATTTTGAGTCAGATGACTCAGATTTGAGACATAAGACAAATTTGAGTAAAATAACTCGGAATTGGAATCAGATGACTCGGATTTGAGTCATATACCTCGGATTTTGAGTAAGATGACTCAGATTTGAGACATAAGTCAAATTTGAGTAAAATAACTCAGATTTCGTATCAGATGACTCGGATTTGAGTCATATAACTCGGATTTTGAGTCAGATGACTCAGATTTGATACATAAGACAAATTTGAGTAAAATAACTCGGATTTGGAATCAGATGACTCGGATTTGAGTCATATACCTCGGATTTTGAGTCACATGACTCAGATTTGAAACATGAGTCAAATTTGAGTAAATAACACAGATTTGGTACCAGATAACTCAGATTTGGTATCAGATAACTCGGATTTGAGTCATAAAACTCGGATTTTGAGACATAAGACAAATTTGAGTAAAATACCTCGGATTTGGAATCAGATGACTCGGATTTGAGTCATATACGTCGAATTTTGGGTCAGATGACTCGGATTTGAGACATAAGTCAAATTTGAGTAAAATAAGTCTGATTTGGTATCAGATGACGTGGATTTGAGTCATATAACCTGGATTTTGAGTCAGATGACTCAGATTTGAGGCATAAGTCAAATTTGAGTAAAATAACTCGGATTTGGAATCAGGTGACTCAAATTTGAGTCATATACCTCATAATTTGAGTCAGATGACTCAGATTTGAGACATCAGTCAAATTTAAGTAAAATAACTCGGATTTGGAAACAGATGACTCAGATTTGAGTCATATAACTTAGATTCGATACATAAGTCAAAATTGAGTAAAATAACTCGGATTTGGAATCAGATAACTCGGATTTGAGTCATATAACTCTGATTTTGAGTCATATGACTCAGATTTGAGACATAAGTCAAATCTGAGTAAAATAACTCGGTTATGGAATCAGATGACTCGGATTTGATTCATAGACCTCGGATTTTGAGTCAGATGACTCAGATTTGAGACATAAGTCAAATTTGAATAAAATAACTAAGATTTGGTATCTGATGACTCGGATTTGAGTCATAAAACTCGGATTTTGAGTCAGATGACTCAGATTTGAGACATAAGACAAATTTGAGTAAAATAACTCGGAATTGGAATCAGATGACTCGGATTTGAGTCATATACCTCGGATTTTGAGTAAGATGACTCAGATTTGAGACATAAGTCAAATTTGAGTAAAATAACTCAGATTTCGTATCAGATGACTCGGATTTGAGTCATATAACTCGGATTTTGAGTCAGATGACTCAGATTTGATACATAAGACAAATTTGAGTAAAATAACTCGGATTTGGAATCAGATGACTCGGATTTGAGTCATATACCTCGGATTTTGAGTCACATGACTCAGATTTGAAACATGAGTCAAATTTGAGTAAATAACACAGATTTGGTACCAGATAACTCAGATTTGGTATCAGATAACTCGGATTTGAGTCATAAAACTCGGATTTTGAGACATAAGACAAATTTGAGTAAAATACCTCGGATTTGGAATCAGATGACTCGGATTTGAGTCATATACGTCGAATTTTGGGTCAGATGACTCGGATTTGAGACATAAGTCAAATTTGAGTAAAATAACTCTGATTTGGTATCAGATGACGTGGATTTGAGTCATATAACCTGGATTTTGAGTCAGATGACTCAGATTTGAGGCATAAGTCAAATTTGAGTAAAATAACTCGGATTTGGAATCAGATGACTCAAATTTGAGTCATATACCTCATAATTTGAGTCAGATGACTCAGATTTGAGACATCAGTCAAATTTAAGTAAAATAACTCGGATTTGGAAACAGATGACTCAGATTTGAGTCATATAACTTAGATTCGATACATAAGTCAAAATTGAGTAAAATAACTCGGATTTGGAATCAGATAACTCGGATTTGAGTCATATAACTCTGATTTTGAGTCATATGACTCAGATTTGAGACATAAGTCAAATCTGAGTAAAATAACTCGGTTATGGAATCAGATGACTCGGATTTGATTCATAGACCTCGGATTTTGAGTCAGATGACTCAGATTTGAGACATAAGTCAAATTTGAATAAAATAACTAAGATTTGGTATCTGATGACTCGGATTTGAGTCATAAAACTCGGATTTTGAGTCAGATGACTCAGATTTGAGACATAAGACAAATTTGAGTAAAATAACTCGGAATTGGAATCAGATGACTCGGATTTGAGTCATATACCTCGGATTTTGAGTAAGATGACTCAGATTTGAGACATAAGTCAAATTTGAGTAAAATAACTCAGATTTCGTATCAGATGACTCGGATTTGAGTCATATAACTCGGATTTTGAGTCAGATGACTCAGATTTGATACATAAGACAAATTTGAGTAAAATAACTCGGATTTGGAATCAGATGACTCGGATTTGAGTCATATACCTCGGATTTTGAGTCAGATGACTCAGATTTGAAACATGAGTCAAATTTGAGTAAATAACACAGATTTGGTACCAGATAACTCAGATTTGGTATCAGATAACTCGGATTTGAGTCATAAAACTCGGATTTTGAGACATAAGACAAATTTGAGTAAAATACCTCGGATTTGGAATCAGATGACTCGGATTTGAGTCATATACGTCGAATTTTGGGTCAGATGACTCGGATTTGAGACATAAGTCAAATTTGAGTAAAATAAGTCTGATTTGGTATCAGATGACGTGGATTTGAGTCATATAACCTGGATTTTGAGTCAGATGACTCAGATTTGAGGCATAAGTCAAATTTGAGTAAAATAACTCGGATTTGGAATCAGGTGACTCAAATTTGAGTCATATACCTCATAATTTGAGTCAGATGACTCAGATTTGAGACATCAGTCAAATTTAAGTAAAATAACTCGGATTTGGAAACAGATGACTCAGATTTGAGTCATATAACTTAGATTCGATACATAAGTCAAAATTGAGTAAAATAACTCGGATTTGGAATCAGATAACTCGGATTTGAGTCATATAACTCTGATTTTGAGTCATATGACTCAGATTTGAGACATAAGTCAAATCTGAGTAAAATAACTCGGTTTGGAATCAGATGACTCGGATTTGATTCATAGACCTCGGATTTTGAGTAAGATGACTCAGATTTGAGACATAAGTCAAATTTGAGTAAAATAACTCAGATTTCGTATCAGATGACTCGGATTTGAGTCATATAACTCGGATTTTGAGTCAGATGACTCAGATTTGAGACATAAGACAAATTTGAGTAAAATAACTCGGATTTGGAATCAGATGACTCGGATTTGAGTCATATACCTCGGATTTTGAGTAAGATGACTCAGATTTGAGACATAAGTCAAATTTGAGTAAAATAACTCAGATTTGGTATCAGATAACTCAGATTTGATCAGATAACTCGGATTTGAGTCATAAAACTCGGATTTGAGACATAAGACAAATTTGAGTAAAATACCTCGGATTTGGAATCAGATGACTCGGATTTGAGTCATATACGTCGAATTTTGGGTCAGATGACTCGGATTTGAGACATAAGTCAAATTTGAGTAAAATAAGTCTGATTTGGTATCAGATGACGTGGATTTGAGTCATATAACCTGGATTTTGAGTCAGATGACTCAGATTTGAGGCATAAGTCAAATTTGAGTAAAATAACTCGGATTTGGAATCAGGTGACTCAAATTTGAGTCATATACCTCATAATTTGAGTCAGATGACTCAGATTTGAGACATCAGTCAAATTTAAGTAAAATAACTCGGATTTGGAAACAGATGACTCAGATTTGAGTCATATAACTTAGATTCGATACATAAGTCAAAATTGAGTAAAATAACTCGGATTTGGAATCAGATAACTCGGATTTGAGTCATATAACTCTGATTTTGAGTCATATGACTCAGATTTGAGACATAAGTCAAATCTGAGTAAAATAACTCGGTTATGGAATCAGATGACTCGGATTGATTCATAGACCTCGGATTTTGAGTCAGATGACTCAGATTTGAGACATAAGTCAAATTTGAATAAAATAACTAAGATTTGGTATCTGATGACTCGGATTTGAGTCATAAAACTCGGATTTTGAGTCAGATGACTCAGATTTGAGACATAAGACAAATTTGAGTAAAATAACTCGGATTTGGAATCAGATGACTCGGATTTGAGTCATATACCTCGGATTTTGAGTAAGATGACTCAGATTTGAGACATAAGTCAAATTTGAGTAAAATAACTCAGATTTCGTATCAGATGACTCGGATTTGAGTCATATAACTCGGATTTTGAGTCAGATGACTCAGATTTGATACATAAGACAAATTTGAGTAAAATAACTCGGATTTGGAATCAGATGACTCGGATTTGAGTCATATACCTCGGATTTTGAGTCACATGACTCAGATTTGAAACATGAGTCAAATTTGAGTAAATAACACAGATTTGGTACCAGATAACTCAGATTTGGTATCAGATAACTCGGATTTGAGTCATAAAACTCGGATTTTGAGACATAAGACAAATTTGAGTAAAATACCTCGGATTTGGAATCAGATGACTCGGATTTGAGTCATATACGTCGAATTTTGGGTCAGATGACTCGGATTTGAGACATAAGTCAAATTTGAGTAAAATAAGTCTGATTTGGTATCAGATGACGTGGATTTGAGTCATATAACCTGGATTTTGAGTCAGATGACTCAGATTTGAGGCATAAGTCAAATTTGAGTAAAATAACTCGGATTTGGAATCAGGTGACTCAAATTTGAGTCATATACCTCATAATTTGAGTCAGATGACTCAGATTTGAGACATCAGTCAAATTTAAGTAAAATAACTCGGATTTGGAAACAGATGACTCAGATTTGAGTCATATAACTTAGATTCGATACATAAGTCAAAATTGAGTAAAATAACTCGGATTTGGAATCAGATAACTCGGATTTGAGTCATATAACTCTGATTTTGAGTCATATGACTCAGATTTGAGACATAAGTCAAATCTGAGTAAAATAACTCGGTTATGGAATCAGATGACTCGGATTTGATTCATAGACCTCGGATTTTGAGTCAGATGACTCAGATTTGAGACATAAGTCAAATTTGAATAAAATAACTAAGATTTGGTATCTGATGACTCGGATTTGAGTCATAAAACTCGGATTTTGAGTCAGATGACTCAGATTTGAGACATAAGACAAATTTGAGTAAAATAACTCGGAATTGGAATCAGATGACTCGGATTTGAGTCATATACCTCGGATTTTGAGTAAGATGACTCAGATTTGAGACATAAGTCAAATTTGAGTAAAATAACTCAGATTTCGTATCAGATGACTCGGATTTGAGTCATATAACTCGGATTTTGAGTCAGATGACTCAGATTTGATACATAAGACAAATTTGAGTAAAATAACTCGGATTTGGAATCAGATGACTCGGATTTGAGTCATATACCTCGGATTTTGAGTCACATGACTCAGATTTGAAACATGAGTCAAATTTGAGTAAATAACACAGATTTGGTACCAGATAACTCAGATTTGGTATCAGATAACTCGGATTTGAGTCATAAAACTCGGATTTTGAGACATAAGACAAATTTGAGTAAAATACCTCGGATTTGGAATCAGATGACTCGGATTTGAGTCATATACGTCGAATTTTGGGTCAGATGACTCGGATTTGAGACATAAGTCAAATTTGAGTAAAATAAGTCTGATTTGGTATCAGATGACGTGGATTTGAGTCATATAACCTGGATTTTGAGTCAGATGACTCAGATTTGAGGCATAAGTCAAATTTGAGTAAAATAACTCGGATTTGGAATCAGGTGACTCAAATTTGAGTCATATACCTCATAATTTGAGTCAGATGACTCAGATTTGAGACATCAGTCAAATTTAAGTAAAATAACTCGGATTTGGAAACAGATGACTCAGATTTGAGTCATATAACTTAGATTCGATACATAAGTCAAAATTGAGTAAAATAACTCGGATTTGGAATCAGATAACTCGGATTTGAGTCATATAACTCTGATTTTGAGTCATATGACTCAGATTTGAGACATAAGTCAAATCTGAGTAAAATAACTCGGTTATGGAATCAGATGACTCGGATTTGATTCATAGACCTCGGATTTTGAGTCAGATGACTCAGATTTGAGACATAAGTCAAATTTGAATAAAATAACTAAGATTTGGTATCTGATGACTCGGATTTGAGTCATAAAACTCGGATTTTGAGTCAGATGACTCAGATTTGAGACATAAGACAAATTTGAGTAAAATAACTCGGAATTGGAATCAGATGACTCGGATTTGAGTCATATACCTCGGATTTTGAGTAAGATGACTCAGATTTGAGACATAAGTCAAATTTGAGTAAAATAACTCAGATTTCGTATCAGATGACTCGGATTTGAGTCATATAACTCGGATTTTGAGTCAGATGACTCAGATTTGATACATAAGACAAATTTGAGTAAAATAACTCGGATTTGGAATCAGATGACTCGGATTTGAGTCATATACCTCGGATTTTGAGTCACATGACTCAGATTTGAAACATGAGTCAAATTTGAGTAAATAACACAGATTTGGTACCAGATAACTCAGATTTGGTATCAGATAACTCGGATTTGAGTCATAAAACTCGGATTTTGAGACATAAGACAAATTTGAGTAAAATACCTCGGATTTGGAATCAGATGACTCGGATTTGAGTCATATACGTCGAATTTTGGGTCAGATGACTCGGATTTGAGACATAAGTCAAATTTGAGTAAAATAAGTCTGATTTGGTATCAGATGACGTGGATTTGAGTCATATAACCTGGATTTTGAGTCAGATGACTCAGATTTGAGGCATAAGTCAAATTTGAGTAAAATAACTCGGATTTGGAATCAGGTGACTCAAATTTGAGTCATATACCTCATAATTTGAGTCAGATGACTCAGATTTGAGACATCAGTCAAATTTAAGTAAAATAACTCGGATTTGGAAACAGATGACTCAGATTTGAGTCATATAACTTAGATTCGATACATAAGTCAAAATTGAGTAAAATAACTCGGATTTGGAATCAGATAACTCGGATTTGAGTCATATAACTCTGATTTTGAGTCATATGACTCAGATTTGAGACATAAGTCAAATCTGAGTAAAATAACTCGGTTATGGAATCAGATGACTCGGATTTGATTCATAGACCTCGGATTTTGAGTCAGATGACTCAGATTTGAGACATAAGTCAAATTTGAATAAAATAACTAAGATTTGGTATCTGATGACTCGGATTTGAGTCATAAAACTCGGATTTTGAGTCAGATGACTCAGATTTGAGACATAAGACAAATTTGAGTAAAATAACTCGGAATTGGAATCAGATGACTCGGATTTGAGTCATATACCTCGGATTTTGAGTAAGATGACTCAGATTTGAGACATAAGTCAAATTTGAGTAAAATAACTCAGATTTCGTATCAGATGACTCGGATTTGAGTCATATAACTCGGATTTTGAGTCAGATGACTCAGATTTGATACATAAGACAAATTTGAGTAAAATAACTCGGATTTGGAATCAGATGACTCGGATTTGAGTCATATACCTCGGATTTTGAGTCACATGACTCAGATTTGAAACATGAGTCAAATTTGAGTAAATAACACAGATTTGGTACCAGATAACTCAGATTTGGTATCAGATAACTCGGATTTGAGTCATAAAACTCGGATTTTGAGACATAAGACAAATTTGAGTAAAATACCTCGGATTTGGAATCAGATGACTCGGATTTGAGTCATATACGTCGAATTTTGGGTCAGATGACTCGGATTTGAGACATAAGTCAAATTTGAGTAAAATAAGTCTGATTTGGTATCAGATGACGTGGATTTGAGTCATATAACCTGGATTTTGAGTCAGATGACTCAGATTTGAGGCATAAGTCAAATTTGAGTAAAATAACTCGGATTTGGAATCAGGTGACTCAAATTTGAGTCATATACCTCATAATTTGAGTCAGATGACTCAGATTTGAGACATCAGTCAAATTTAAGTAAAATAACTCGGATTTGGAAACAGATGACTCAGATTTGAGTCATATAACTTAGATTCGATACATAAGTCAAAATTGAGTAAAATAACTCGGATTTGGAATCAGATAACTCGGATTTGAGTCATATAACTCTGATTTTGAGTCATATGACTCAGATTTGAGACATAAGTCAAACCTGAGTAAAATAACTCGGTTATGGAATCAGATGACTCGGATTGATTCATAGACCTCGGATTTTGAGTCAGATGACTCAGATTTGAGACATAAGTCAAATTTGAATAAAATAACTAGGATTTGGTATCTGATGACTCCGATTTGAGTCATAAAACTCGGATTTTGAGTCAGATGACTCAGATTTGAGAGATAAGACAAATTTGAGTAAAATAACTCGGAATTGGAATCAGATGACTCGGATTTGAGTCATATACCTCGGATTTTGAGTAAGATGACTCAGATTTGAGACATAAGTCAAATTTGAGTAAAATAACTCAGATTTCGTATCAGATGACTCGGATTTGAGTCATATAACTCGGATTTTGAGTCAGATGACTCAGATTTGATACATAAGACAAATTTGAGTAAAATAACTCGGATTTGGAATCAGATGACTAGGATTTGAGTCATATAACTCGGATTTTGAGTCAGATGACTCAGATTTGATAGATATAAGACAAATTTGAGTAAAATAACTCGGATTTGGAATCAGATGACTCGGATTTGAGTCATATACCTCGGATTTGAGTCATAAAACTCGGATTTTGAGACATAAGACAAATTTGAGTAAAATACCTCGGATTTGGAATCAGATGACTCGGATTTGAGTCATATACGTCGAATTTTGGGTCAGATGACTCGGATTTGAGACATAAGTCAAATTTGAGTAAAATAACTCGGATTTGGAATCAGGTGACTCAAATTTGAGTCATATACCTCATAATTTGAGTCAGATGACTCGGATTTGAGACATCAGTCAAATTTAAGTAAAATAACTCGGATCTGGAAACAGATGACTCAGATTTGAGTCATATAACTTAGATTCGATACATAAGTCAAAATTGAGTAAAATAACTCGGATTTGGAATCAGATAACTCGGATTTGAGTCATATAACTCTGATTTTGAGTCATATGACTCAGATTTGAGACATAAGTCAAATCTGAGTAAAATAACTGGGTTATGGAATCAGATGACTCGGATTTGATTCATAGACCTCGGATTTTGAGTAAGATGACTCAGATTTGAGACATAAGTCAAATTTGAGTAAAATAACTCAGATTTCGTATCAGATGACTCGGATTTGAGTCATATAACTCGGATTTTGAGTCAGATGACTCAGATTTGATACATAAGACAAATTTGAGTAAAATAACTCGGATTTGGAATCAGATGACTCGGATTTGAGTCATATACCTCGGATTTTGAGTCACATGACTCAGATTTGAAACATGAGTCAAATTTGAGTAAATAACACAGATTTGGTACCAGATAACTCAGATTTGGTATCAGATAACTCGGATTTGAGTCATAAAACTCGGATTTTGAGACATAAGACAAATTTGAGTAAAATACCTCGGATTTGGAATCAGATGACTCGGATTTGAGTCATATACGTCGAATTTTGGGTCAGATGACTCGGATTTGAGACATAAGTCAAATTTGAGTAAAATAAGTCTGATTTGGTATCAGATGACGTGGATTTGAGTCATATAACCTGGATTTTGAGTCAGATGACTCAGATTTGAGGCATAAGTCAAATTTGAGTAAAATAACTCGGATTTGGAATCAGGTGACTCAAATTTGAGTCATATACCTCATAATTTGAGTCAGATGACTCAGATTTGAGACATCAGTCAAATTTAAGTAAAATAACTCGGATTTGGAAACAGATGACTCAGATTTGAGTCATATAACTTAGATTCGATACATAAGTCAAAATTGAGTAAAATAACTCGGATTTGGAATCAGATAACTCGGATTTGAGTCATATAACTCTGATTTTGAGTCATATGACTCAGATTTGAGACATAAGTCAAACCTGAGTAAAATAACTCGGTTATGGAATCAGATGACTCGGATTGATTCATAGACCTCGGATTTTGAGTCAGATGACTCAGATTTGAGACATAAGTCAAATTTGAATAAAATAACTAAGATTTGGTATCTGATGACTCGGATTTGAGTCATAAAACTCGGATTTTGAGTCAGATGACTCAGATTTGAGACATAAGACAAATTTGAGTAAAATAACTCGGAATTGGAATCAGATGACTCGGATTTGAGTCATATACCTCGGATTTTGAGTAAGATGACTCAGATTTGAGACATAAGTCAAATTTGAGTAAAATAACTCAGATTTCGTATCAGATGACTCGGATTTGAGTCATATAACTCGGATTTTGAGTCAGATGACTCAGATTTGATACATAAGACAAATTTGAGTAAAATAACTCGGATTTGGAATCAGATGACTCGGATTTGAGTCATATAACTCGGATTTTGAGTCAGATGACTCAGATTTGAAACATAAGTCAAATTTGAGTAAAATAACTCAGATTTGGTATCAGATGACTCGGATTTGAGTCATATAACTCGGATTTGAGTCATAAAACTCGGATTTGAGACATAAGACAAATTTGAGTAAAATACCTCGGATTTGGAATCAGATGACTCGGATTTGAGTCATATACGTCGAATTTTGGGTCAGATGACTCGGATTTGAGACATAAGTCAAATTTGAGTAAAATAACTCGGATTTGGAATCAGGTGACTCAATTTGAGTCATATACCTCATAATTTGAGTCAGATGACTCGGATTTGAGACATCAGTCAAATTTAAGTAAAATAACTCGGATCTGGAAACAGATGACTCAGATTTGAGTCATATAACTTAGATTCGATACATAAGTCAAAATTGAGTAAAATAACTCGGATTTGGAATCAGATAACTCGGATTTGAGTCATATAACTCTGATTTTGAGTCATATGACTCAGATTTGAGACATAAGTCAAATCTGAGTAAAATAACTGGGTTATGGAATCAGATGACTCGGATTTGATTCATAGACCTCGGATTTTGAGTCAGATGACTCAGATTTGAGACATAAGTCAAATTTGAGTAAAATAACTCAGATTTGGTATCAGATGACTCGGATTTGAGTCATATAACTCGGATTTTGAGTCAGATGACTCAGATTTGATACATAAGACAAATTTGAGTAAAATAACTCGGATTTGGAATCAGATGACTCGGATTTGAGTCATATACCTCGGATTTTGAGTCAGATGACTCAGATTTGAGACATAAGTCAAATTTGAGTAAAATAACTCAGATTTGTATCAGATGACTCGGATTTGGTTATCAGATAACTCGGATTTGAGTCATAATGACTCGGATTTGAGACATAAGACAAATTTGAGTAAAATAACTCGGATTTGGAATCAGATGACTCGGATTTGAGTCATATACTCGAATTTTGAGTCAGATGACTCGGATTTGAGACATAAGTCAAATTTGAGTAAAATAACTCTGATTTGGTATCAGATGACGGATTTGAGTCATATAACCTGGATTTTGAGTCAGATGACTCAGATTTGAGGCATAAGTCAAATTTGAGTAAAATAACTCGGATTTGGAATCAGGTGACTCAAATTTGAGTCATATACCTCATAATTTGAGTCAGATGACTCAGATTTTAGACATCAGTCAAATTTAAGTAAAATAACTCGGATTTGGAAACAGATGACTCAGATTTGAGTCATATAACTTAGATTCGATACATAAGTCAAATTGAGTAAAATAACTCGGATTTGGAATCAGATAACTCGGATTTGAGTCATATAACTCTGATTTTGAGTCATATGACTCAGATTTGAGACATAAGTCAAATTTGAGTAAAATAACTCGGTTATGGAATCAGATGACTCGGATTGATTCATAGACCTCGGATTTTGAGTCAGATGACTCAGATTTGAGACATAAGTCAAATTTGAATAAAATAACTAGGATTTGGTATCTGATGACTCCGATTTGAGTCATAAAACTCGGATTTTGAGTCAGATGACTCAGATTTGAGAGATAAGACAAATTTGAGTAAAATAACTCGGAATTGGAATCAGATGACTCGGATTTGAGTCATATACCTCGGATTTTGAGTAAGATGACTCAGATTTGAGACATAAGTCAAATTTGAGTAAAATAACTCAGATTTCGTATCAGATGACTCGGATTTGAGTCATATAACTCGGATTTTGAGTCAGATGACTCAGATTTGATACATAAGACAAATTTGAGTAAAATAACTCGGATTTGGAATCAGATGACTAGGATTTGAGTCATATAACTCGGATTTTGAGTCAGATGACTCAGATTTGATACATAAGACAAATTTGAGTAAAATAACTCAGATTTGGAATCAGATGACTCGGATTTGAGTCATATACCTCGGATTTTGAGTAAGATGACTCAGATTTGAGACATAAGTCAAATTTGAGTAAAATAACTCAGATTTCGTATCAGATGACTCGGATTTGAGTCATATAACTCGGATTTGAGTCAGATGACTCAGATTTGATACATAAGACAAATTTGAGTAAAATAACTCGGATTTGGAATCAGATGACTCGGATTTGAGTCATATACCTCGGATTTTGAGTCACATGACTCAGATTTGAAACATGAGTCAAATTTGAGTAAATAACACAGATTTGGTACCAGATAACTCAGATTTGGTATCAGATAACTCGGATTTGAGTCATAAAACTCGGATTTTGAGACATAAGACAAATTTGAGTAAAATACCTCGGATTTGGAATCAGATGACTCGGATTTGAGTCATATACGTCGAATTTTGGGTCAGATGACTCGGATTTGAGACATAAGTCAAATTTGAGTAAAATAAGTCTGATTTGGTATCAGATGACGTGGATTTGAGTCATATAACCTGGATTTTGAGTCAGATGACTCAGATTTGAGGCATAAGTCAAATTTGAGTAAAATAACTCGGATTTGGAATCAGTGACTCAAATTTGAGTCATATACCTCATAATTTGAGTCAGATGACTCAGATTTGAGACATCAGTCAAATTTAAGTAAAATAACTCGGATTTGGAAACAGATGACTCAGATGAGTCATATAACTTAGATTCGATATATAAGTCAAAATTGAGTAAAATAACTCGGATTTGGAATCAGATAACTCGGATTTGAGTCATATAACTCTGATTTTGAGTCATATGACTCAGATTTGAGACATAAGTCAAACCTGAGTAAAATAACTCGGTTATGGAATCAGATGACTCGGATTTGATTCATAGACCTCGGATTTTGAGTCAGATGACTCAGATTTGAGACATAAGTCAAATTGAATAAAATAACTAAGATTTGGTATCTGATGACTCGGATTTGAGTCATAAAACTCGGATTTGAGTCAGATGACTCAGATTTGAGACATAAGACAAATTTGAGTAAAATAACTCGGATTTGGAATCAGATGACTCGGATTTGAGTCATATACCTCGGATTTTGAGTAAGATGACTCAGATTTGAGACATAAGTCAAATTTGAGTAAAAATAACTCAGATTTGTATCAGATGACTCGGATTTGAGTCATATAACTCGGATTTTGAGTCAGATGACTCAGATTTGATACATAAGACAAATTTGAGTAAAATAACTCGGATTTGGAATCAGATGACTCGGATTTGAGTCATATACCTCGGATTTTGAGTAAGATGACTCAGATTTGAGACATAAGTCAAATTTGAGTAAAATAACTCAGATTTCGTATCAGATGACTAGGATTTGAGTCATATAACTCGGATTTTGAGTCAGATGACTCAGATTTGATACATAAGACAAATTGAGTAAAATAACTCGGATTTGGAATCAGATGACTCGGATTTGAGTCATATACCTCGGATTTTGAGTCACATGACTCAGATTTGAAACATGAGTCAAATTTGAGTAAATAACACAGATTTGGTACCAGATAACTCAGATTTGGTATCAGATAACTCGGATTTGAGTCATAAAACTCGGATTTTGAGACATAAGACAAATTTGAGTAAAATACCTCGGATTTGGAATCAGATGACTCGGATTTGAGTCATATACGTCGAATTTTGGGTCAGATGACTCGGATTTGAGACATAAGTCAAATTTGAGTAAAATAAGTCTGATTTGGTATCAGATGACGTGGATTTGAGTCATATAACCTGGATTTTGAGTCAGATGACTCAGATTTGAGGCATAAGTCAAATTTGAGTAAAATAACTCGGATTTGGAATCAGGTGACTCAAATTTGAGTCATATACCTCATAATTTGAGTCAGATGACTCAGATTTGAGACATCAGTCAAATTTAAGTAAAATAACTCGGATTTGGAAACAGATGACTCAGATTTGAGTCATATAACTTAGATTCGATATATAAGTCAAAATTGAGTAAAATAACTCGGATTTGGAATCAGATAACTCGGATTTGAGTCATATAACTCTGATTTTGAGTCATATGACTCAGATTTGAGACATAAGTCAAACCTGAGTAAAATAACTCGGTTATGGAATCAGATGACTCGGATTGATTCATAGACCTCGGATTTTGAGTCAGATGACTCAGATTTGAGACATAAGTCAAATTTGAATAAAATAACTAAGATTTGGTATCTGATGACTCCGATTTGAGTCATAAAACTCGGATTTTGAGTCAGATGACTCAGATTTGAGACATAAGACAAATTTGAGTAAAATAACTCGGAATTGGAATCAGATGACTCGGATTTGAGTCATATACCTCGGATTTTGAGTAAGATGACTCAGATTTGAGACATAAGTCAAATTTGAGTAAAATAACTCAGATTTCGTATCAGATGACTCGGATTTGAGTCATATAACTCGGATTTTGAGTCAGATGACTCAGATTGATACATAAGACAAATTTGAGTAAAATAACTCGGATTTGGAATCAGATGACTCGGATTTGAGTCATATACCTCGGATTTTGAGTCACATGACTCAGATTTGAAACATGAGTCAAATTTGAGTAAATAACACAGATTTGGTACCAGATAACTCAGATTTGGTATCAGATAACTCGGATTTGAGTCATAAAACTCGGATTTTGAGACATAAGACAAATTTGAGTAAAATACCTCGGATTTGGAATCAGATGACTCGGATTTGAGTCATATACGTCGAATTTTGGGTCAGATGACTCGGATTTGAGACATAAGTCAAATTTGAGTAAATAACTCGGATTTGGAATCAGGTGACTCAAATTTGAGTCATATACCTCATAATTTGAGTCAGATGACTCAGATTTGAGACATCAGTCAAATTTAAGTAAAATAACTCGGATTTGGAAACAGATGACTCAGATTTGAGTCATATAACTTAGATTCGATACATAAGTCAAAATTGAGTAAAATAACTCGGATTTGGAATCAGATAACTCGGATTTGAGTCATATAACTCTGATTTGAGTCATATGACTCAGATTTGAGACATAAGTCAAATCTGAGTAAAATAACTGGTTATGGAATCAGATGACTCGGATTTGATTCATAGACCTCGGATTTTGAGTCAGATGACTCAGATTTGAGACATAAGTCAAATTTGAATAAAATAACTAAGATTTGGTATCTGATGACTCGGATTTGAGTCATAAAACTCGGATTTTGAGTCAGATGACTCAGATTTGAGACATAAGACAAATTTGAGTAAAATAACTCGGATTTGGAATCAGATGACTCGGATTTGAGTCATATACCTCGGATTTTGAGTAAGATGACTCAGATTTGAGACATAAGTCAAATTTGAGTAAAATAACTCAGATTTCGTATCAGATGACTCGGATTTGAGTCATATAACTCGGATTTTGAGTCAGATGACTCAGATTTGATACATAAGACAAATTTGAGTAAAATAACTCGGATTTGGAATCAGATGACTCGGATTTGAGTCATATACCTCGGATTTTGAGTCACATGACTCAGATTTGAAACATGAGTCAAATTTGAGTAAATAACACAGATTTGGTACCAGATAACTCAGATTTGGTATCAGATAACTCGGATTTGAGTCAATAAACTCGGATTTTGAACATAAGACAAATTTGAGTAAAATACCTCGGATTTGGAATCAGATGACTCGGATTTGAGTCATATACGTCGAATTTTGGGTCAGATGACTCGGATTTGAGACATAAGTCAAATTTGAGTAAAATAAGTCTGATTTGGTATCAGATGACGTGGATTTGAGTCATATAACTGGATTTTGAGTCAGATGACTCAGATTTGAGGCATAAGTCAAATTGAGTAAAAACTCGGATTTGGAATCAGGATGACTCAAATTTGAGTCATATACCTCATTTTGAGTCAGATGACTCAGATTTGAGACATCAGTCAAATTTAAGTAAAATAACTCGGATTTGGAACAGATGACTCAGATTTGATTCATATAACTTAGATTCGATTCGATACATAAGTCAAAATTGAGTAAAATAACTCGGATTTGGAATCAGATAACTCGGATTTGAGTCATATAACTCTGATTTTGAGTCATATGACTCAGATTTGAGACATAAGTCAAACTGAGTAAAATAACTCGGTTATGGAATCAGATGACTCGGATTTGATTCATAGACTCGGATTTTGAGTCAGATGACTCAGATTTGAGACATAAGTCAAATTTGAATAAAATAACTAAGATTTGTATCTGATGACTCGATTTGAGTCATAAAACTCGGATTTTGAGTCAGATGACTCAGATTTGAGACATAAGACAAATTTGAGTAAAAATAACTCGGAATTGGAATCAGATGACTCGGATTTGAGTCATATACCTCGGATTTGAGTAGATGACTCAGATTTGAACATAAGTCAAATTTGAGTAAAATAAACTCAGATTTCGTATCAGATGACTCGGATTTGAGTCATATAACTCGGATTTTGAGTCAGATGACTCAGATTTGATACATAGTCAAATTTGAGTAAAATAACTCGGATTTGAATCAGATGACTCGGATTTGAGTCATATACCTCGGATTTTGAGTCAGATGACTCAGATTTGGAACATAGTCAAATTTGAGTAAAATAAACTCAGATTTGTATCAGATGACTCGGATTTGAGTATATAACTCGGATTTGAGTCAGATGACTCAGATTTGATACATAAGACAAAATTGATTAAAATAACTCGGATTTGGAATCAGATCTAACTCGGATTTGAGTCATATAACTCTGATTTGAGTCATATGACTCAGATTTGAGACATAAGTCAAACCTGAGTAAAAATAACTCGGTTATGGAATCAGATGATGACTCGATTATTCATAGACCTCGGATTTTGAGTCAGATGACTCAGATTTGAGACATAAGTCAAAATTTGAATAAAATAACTAAGATTTGGTACCTGATGACTCCGATTTGAGTCATAAAACTCGGATTTTAGTCAGATGACTCAGATTTGAGACATAAGACAAATTTGAGTAAAATAACTCGAATTGGAATCAGATGACTCGGATTTGAGTCATATACCTCGGATTTGAGTAAGATGACTCAGATTTGAGACATAAGTCAAATTTGAGTAAAATAACTCAGATTTCGTATCAGATGACTCGGATTTGAGTCATATAACTCGGATTTTGAGTCAGATGACTCAGATTTGATACATAGACAAATTTGAGTAAAATAACTCGGATTTGGAATCAGATGACTCGGATTTGAGTCATCTCTACCTCGGATTTTGAGTCACATGACTCAGATTTGAAACATGAGTCAAATTTGAGTAAATAACAAGATTTGGTACCAGATAACTCAGATTTTGGTATCAGATAACTCGGATTTGAGTCATAAAACTCGGATTTTGAGACATAAGACAAATTTGAGTAAAATACTCGGATTTGGAATCAGATGACTCGGATTTGAGTCATATACGTCGAATTTTGGGTCAGATGACTCGGATTTGAGACATAAGTCAAATTTGAGTAAAATAACTCGGATTTGGAATCAGGTGACTCAAATTTGAGTATACCTCATAATTTGAGTCAGATGACTCGGATTTGAGACATCAGTCAAAATTTAAGTAAAATAACTCGGATCTGGAAACAGATGACTCAGATTTGAGTCATATAACTTAGATTCGATAATTAGTCAAACATTGAGTAAAATAACTCGGATTTGGAATCAGATAACTCGGATTTGAGTCATATAACTCTGATTTTGAGTCATATGACTCAGATTTGAGACATAAGTCAAATCTGAGTAAAATAACTGGGTTATGGAATCAGATGACTCGGATTTGATTCATAGAGCTCGGATTTTGAGTAAGATGACTCAGATTTGAGACATAAGTCAAATTTGAATAAAATAACTAAGATTTCGTTATCTGATGACTCGGATGAGTCTAAAACTCGGATTTTGCGTCATTGACTCAGATTTGTACATAAGACAAATTTGAGTAAAATAACTCGGATTTGGAATCAGATGACTCGGATTTGAGTCATATACCTCGGATTTTGAGTAAGATGACTCAGATTTGAGACATAAGTCAAATTTGAGTAAAATAACTCAAATTTCGTATCAGATGACTCGGATTTGAGTCATATAACTCGGATTTTGAGTCAGATGACTCAGATTTGATACATAGGACAAATTTGAGTAAAATACTCGGATTTGGAATCGATGACTCGGATTTGAGTCATATACCTCGGATTTTGAGTCACATGACTCAGATTTGAAACATGAGTCAATTTGAGTAAATAACACAGATTTGGTACCAGATAACTCAGATTTGGTATAAGATAACTCGGATTTGAGTCATAAAACTCGGATTTTGAGGACATAAGACAAATTTGAGTAAAATACCTCGGATTTGGATTTCATCAGATGACTCGGATTTGAGTCATATACGTCGAATTTTGGGTCAGATGACTCGGATTGAGACATAAGTCAAATTTGAGTAAAATAAGTCTGATTTGGTATCAGATGACGTGGATTTGAGTCATATAACCTGGATTTTGAGTCAGATGACTCAGATTTGAGGCATAAGTCAAATTTGAGTAAAATAACTCGGATTTGGAATCAGGTGACTCAAATTTGAGTCATATACCTCATTAATTTGAGTCAGATGACTCAGATTTGAGACATCAGTCAAATTTAGTAAAATAACTCGGATTTGGAAACAGATGACTCAGATGAGTCATATAACTTAGATTCGATATATAAGTCAAAATTGAGTAAAAATAACTCGGATTTGGAATCAGATAACTCGGATTTGAGTCATATAACTCTGATTTTGAGTCATATGACTCAGATTTGAGGACATAAGTCAAACCTGAGTAAAATAACTCGGTTATGGAATCAGATGACTCGGATTGATTCATAGACCTCGGATTTTGAGTCAGATGACTCAGATTTGAGACATAAGTCAAATTTGAATAAATTAAAATAATAAGATTTGGTATTGATGACTCCGATTTGAGTCATAAAACTCGGATTTTGAGTCAGATGACTCAAATTTGAGACATAAGACAAATTTGAGTAAAATAACTCGGATTTGGAATCAGATGACTCGAGGATTTGAGTCATATACCTCGGATTTTGAGTAGATGACTCAGATTTGAGACATAAGTCAAATTTGAGTAAAATAACTCAGATTTCGTATCAGATGACTCGGATTTGAGTCATATAACTCGGATTTTGAGTCAGATGACTCAGATTTGATACATAAGACAAATTTGAGTAAAATAACTCGGATTTGGAATCAGATGACTCGGATTTGAGTCATATACCTCGGATTTTGAGTCAGATGACTCAGATTGAAACAGAGTCAAATTTGAGTAAAATAACACAGATTTGGTATCCGATAACTCAGATTTGGTATCAGATAACTCGGATTTGAGTCAAAAACTCGGATTTTGAGACATAAGACAAATTTGAGTAAAAATACCTCGGATTTGGAATCAGGATGACTCGGATTTGAGTCATATACGTCGAATTTTGGGTCAGATGACTCGGATTTGAGACATAAGTCAAATTTGAGTAAAATAAGTCTGATTTGGTATCAGATGACGTGGATTTGAGTCATATAACCTGGATTTTGAGTCAGATGACTCAGATTTGAGGCATAAGTCAAATTGAGTAAAATAACTCGGATTGGAATCAGGTGACTCAAATTTGAGTCATATACCTCATAATTGAGTCAGATGACTCAGTAGATTTGAGAACATCAGTCAAATTTAAGTAAAATAACCTCGGATTTGGAAACATATGACTCAGATTTGAGTCATATAACTTAGATTCGATACATAAGTCAAAATTGAGTAAAAATAACTCGGATTGGAATCAGATAACTCGGATTTGAGTCATATAACTCTGATTTTGAGTCATATGACTCAGATTTGAGACATAAGTCAAATTTGAATAAAATAACTAAGATTGGTATCTGATGACTCGGATTTGAGTCATAAACTCGGATTTTGAGTCAGATGACTCAGATTTGAGACATAAGACAAATTTGAGTAAAATAACTCGGAATTGGAATCAGATGACTCGGATTTGAGTCATATACCTCGGATTTTGAGTAAGATGACTCAGATTTGAGACATAAGTCAAATTTTGAGTAAATAACTCAAGATTTCGTATCATATGACTCGGATTTGAGTCATTATAACTCGGATTTTGAGTCAGATGACTCAGATTTGATACATAAGACAAATTTGAGTAAAATAACTCGGATTTGGAATCAGATGACTCGGATTTGAGTCATATACCTCGGATTTGAGTCACATGACTCAGATTTAAACATGAGTCAAATTTGAGTAAATAACACAGATTTGGTACAGATAACTCAGATTTGGTATCAGATAACTCGGATTTGAGTCATAAAACTCGGATTTTGAGACATAAGACAAATTTGAGTAAAATACCTCGGATTTGGAATCAGATGACTCGGATTTGAGTCCTATACGTCGATTTTGGGTCAGATGACTCGGATTTGAGACATAAGTCAAATTTGAGTAAAATAAGTCTGATTTGGTATCAGATGACGTGGATTTGAGTCATATAACCTGGATTTTGAGTCAGATGACTCAGATTTGAGGCATAAGTCAAATTTGAGTAAAATAACTCGGATTTGGAATCAGGTGACTCAAATTTGAGTCATTATACCTCATAATTTGAGTCAGAGACTCAGATTGAACATTCAGTCAAATTTAAGTAAAAATAACTCGGATTTGGAAACAGATGACTCAGATGAGTCATATAACTTAGATTTCGATACATAAGTCAAAATTGAGTAAAAATAACTCGGATTTGAATCAGATACTCGGATTTGAGTCATATAACTCTGATTTGAGTCATATGACTCAGATTTGAGACATAAGTCAAACCTGAGTAAAATAACTCGGTTATGGAATCAGATGACTCGGATTGATTCATAGACCTCGGATTTGAGTCAGATGACTCAGATTTGAGACATAAGTCAAATTTGAATAAAATAACTAAGATTTGGTATCTGATGACTCCGATTTGAGTCATAAAACTCGGATTTTGAGTCAGATGACTCAGATTTGAGACATAAGACAAATTTGAGTAAATAACTCGGAATTGGAATCAGATGACTCGGATTTGAGTCATATACCTCGGATTTTGAGTAAGATGACTCAGATTTGAGACATAAGTCAAATTTTGAGTAAAATAACTCAGATTTGTATCAGATGACTCGGATTTGAGTCATATAACTCGGATTTTGAGTCAGATGACTCAGATTTGATACATAAG
>CAJUWN010001765.1:0-50884 GCA_910589765.1 Avena atlantica | reverse complement strand
GATCCTGCACTTCACGTTCAGCTTTGCAAGCAAGATGAAACAAACGAGTGATAGAATTATATTCCTTATAATCTAATATGTGTGAATGTCCTTGTTTCATCCACCAAAGAAACGTGCAAGCATTTGTTCATTAGATTCAACAAGACCAACCTAACCATCCCCGTTTGCAATTCCTGATAATACTCTTCTACAGATTTTTCCCTTGCTCTAAGTGTGTCAGATTCTTTAGTAAATCACGTTGATAAGTGGGAGGTACAAACGAACAAGCATAGCAGTTTTTAAAGCAGTCCAAGTACTAGGAATAGTAGTAGGATTTAAACGACAATACTCAGACCACCAAAGGGAAGCAAATTTAGTAAATTCACATGTAGCAGCACTAACACGCATATTCTCAGGATATTTTAAGCATGCAAAACGTTTGTTCTACTTCCATCTCCCATGTAAGATATGCATCAGGATTATATTTACCCTCAAAATATGGAATATTTAATTTAAGCTTTGCAACATGATCATCATCATTACGTACCGGTGGGCGAGCGTTGCGGTAGTAATGTCGGGGGACGACCAGCAGGTACCTGTGGAGGTTGTTCACACCTCCTCGTCAAACAGATCGTCGTCGTCGGGGTCGTAGTAGTACCCGTCGTCTGTCCCAATGTCGCAGCAAGCAGCCGCGGCGGAAGTCTGAGGAACGTCAGTCGCAGCAGGAGCCGCGGGGGTGCGGCGGCAGCCGAACAGCAGTCCGACCCGTGATCGGAATGCGCCGTGCGCCATGTGTGGGTGCCGGTGCGGGTGCGGGCAATCAGTTCAAAGCTCCTTGAACCGAACGTCAAGCTTGGCGTTGAAGGATTTCTCGAGTCCATCGATCTTGTCCACGGCGTTGGTGAGCTTGGTGTCAAACTCCCCTAGGCGCGTATCCACGTCTTCAGCGCGACTGACCAAGAGCGCGGAGAAGTGGGCATGTAGTTTCTTCGTTCGTCATGGTGGCAGGGTTCCGTGAAGTATCTGTCATGGTTAGTCCTTAAAAAGCACAGGTATATACTACAGGAATATGGTGGAAGTCACGCGTAATCCGTCAAGCAATATACGAAGCTCTTACAAGTTCTTACCAAACAGCAGGAAAAGGCGATGTGCAACACGAGGATCAGTGGGTCCAGAGATTGAACCAAGCGATTACCAGGAGTCGAAACACCGCACGTGGAGAGTATCTGTGGAGCTCTGGGAAGGCTTAGCAAAGGGGTTAGCAATTATCAAAACAGCAATGCAAAAGTTGAAAGAATGCTCAACGACGGTACTGTGCTGGTCCTAGGCTAGACCGTACTAGAGACGCGAGCCTAGATCACCAACGATGTCACGACGCGACACAACAAGCACTGTATGATGATATAGCACCCTGAAAAGCGATCCGAGATGCAGAAAATTACTAGGATGGCGAGTGTCTAGAACTGATCTACGGGGTCTAAAAAGAGGTTAGCCCCCAAAAAAATTTTCGAAATTTTTTTATTTTGCTCCGGAAAGCGCGCAGGCGGCAAAAAAATATCGCTATAACTGCCGATGGAGAAAAGTGATCCCCAAAGCCGAAAACCAGTATAGCCAGAAAATTTTTTCGGAGGCGGTTCCAGACTTTTTTTTTTTTTGGCTCTCCTTCTGGACTTACAACCGGACTCTTAGCTCGACACGGACTTTAGCTGAACACGGAAACAACAAAGAAGGAAAGTCAAAAGAAATAACTAGGAAATAATGACTCAACTCGGACTCGTGTCGCGGCAGGAAAGGTGATCGGATCCGTGTCGCGATAGGAAGGCGGTGGCGGAGTTTTAGGGTTTATGGTGGCAGGGTATATGGCGGCGGAATATGGTGGTGGTGATCGGCGAGTGTGGCGGTGACTAGTATGATTAGAACTCGAAACTCTAAGGGACGAGACACTAAGACCAGCAACTCGACGCGACGATGTAGACACAAATTCAACAATGCAAAAACTGAAAAGATAATGCGAGGCGTAGATTGGTTATGGGATGGATCTAAATTCTAACTGTGTTTTTGGCTTTTTCGTGGGTTATAGGTAAAAACAGATCTAATCTACGAAAAACAGTAAAATCTCACCGAGCAACCTGAAATCTGATACCACTTGATAGGGCAAAGGTGTCCGATCTTTCGATGAGATGGCGATAATCGATTTGGTGGAGTTCGGGCTTAACGATCCGACTACACGTGCGAGCACGAGCGCCAATGCAATCGCTAGGCCAATCTCCTGGAGGTTACCGATCCTGCGTGAACACGATCAGCCTGACCAGCGAGGGTCTTAATTCCTACCTGAAATCGAGAACAAGTAAGAACCAATATTGCAATCAAGATATTGCGGATTAAGAGGAAAGCTTTATTGAAAGAGGTGGGATCCTGAATAGGTGCGAAGTACAAGAGGCCTCTGCGACGCTCGAGCCTTGGCGAAGTTGCGACTATGGCTAACTTAATGTCTAAACAAAATCCGAGTCTAGAGGTTCGGCTATGGGGCGTATTTAAGGGCGAAAAGGTGGGGTTTCGGCCAGCCATGGAAGTGGTGGCCGAATCCAACCCTAAAAGTCCTTTTCCCCTCAAATACGGACTCTAAAAAGTGGCTAATTAAAATCCTGCGAAAATTACATGGGCCTGGCCCAAAATAAAGGTGTCGCAGCACCATATTATGCTATGGACGAATTCGTAAAGTATTGATCTTGAATATTTCTTCCAAGCCTTCTTTCTTCATTATGGTGGCCTCAAAGTTCTGAAATCTTCATCCGTGGCCTTCTCTTGGATCATCACATGCTTGCTGCCATCTCCATGCATGGCCATGCTCCAATGCTTGTCCCTCTCATCCATGCTTGGTCCATCATTCCTAAGAGTAAGAAATGTATCTGATTTAGGCAGCATCATATTCTCATGTATGTAGGAATAGTTCCAAGAAACGAAAGTACCTGATAGTTAAGTTGTTTGGCACGAGATCTTGTGATGGGTCCTTGTATGTGTGTTGCTGTAGGTACAACGGTTGTATCAATAGTAGGGATGTCCACATCATGCTCCCCTTCTTGAATTGAAGTCGTCCTCGACGCAATCTCATCTTCCTCACCAAAGTAAGGCTTCAAATCTGCAATGTTAAATGTAGGACTAACCGTACCAAAATCTGCAGGCAACTCAAGTTTATATGCATTATCATTGATTTTCTCTAACACCTTAAAGGGACCAGCAGCACGTGGCATTAACTTAGACTTGCGTAAATCAGGAAAACGATCTTTACGCAAATGTAACCAAACAAGATCGCCAACATCAAACACAACATGCTTTCTCCCTTTATCCCCAGCAAGTTTATACTTAGCATTCATGTGTTCAATGTTATCTTTAGTAGTCTTATGCAAGTTTAATATCATTTCAGCGCGTTGTGTAGCATCCAAATTATGTTGCACCGAAGAAGGTAAAGGCAATAAATCAATAGGTGCACGAGGAACAAAACCATACACAATCTCAAATGGGCACATCTTTGTGGTAGAATGCAATGAACGATTATAAGCAAATTCTATATGAGGTAAACACTCTTCCCACAATTTTAAGTTCTTCTTTAAAACAGCCCGTAACATAGTAGACAAAGTTCTATTTACTACTTCAGTTTGACCATCAGTTTGGGGATGACATGTAGTACTAAACAGCAATTTAGTCCCCAACTTAGCCCATAAACATCTCCAAAAGTGGCTAAGAAATTTAGTATCACGATCAGAGACAATAGTATTTGGCACACCATGCAAACGAACAATTTCACGAAAGAACAAATCAGCAATATGCGCAGCATCATCCGTTTTATGACAAGGAATAAAGTGTGCCATCTTAGAAAACCGATCCACAACAACAAAAATACTATCCCTCCCCTTCTGTGTTCGTGGCAATCCCAAAACAAAGTCCATAGAAATATCCTCCCAAGGAACACTAGGAACAGGAAGAGGCATATATAAACCATGTGGATTAAGGCGAGACTTAGCTTTTTGACAAGTAGTGCAGCGTGCCACAAATCTCTCAACATCTCGACGCATACGTGGCCAAAAGAAGTGTGCAGCAAGAACATCCTCCGTCTTCTTGACACCAAAGTGTCCCATCAATCCTCCTCCATGCGCCTCCTGTAACAACAAAAGACGAACAGAGCTATCTGGAATGCATAGTTTGTTAGCACGGAACACAAATCCATCATTGAAGACGAACTTGTTCCAAGTTCTACCATCTCTACAATTCTGCAACACATCTTTAAATTCAGCATCATGCACATATTGTTCCTTAATAGTTTCCAATCCAAATATTTTGAAGTCAAGTTGAGATAACAAAGCATAACGGCGTGACAAAGCATCAGCAATAATATTATCTTTACCCTTTTTGTGTTTGATAACATAAGGAAAAGACTCAATAAATTCAACCCACTTTGCATGACGACGATTCAACTTAGCTTGACTACGAATATGCTTCAAAGATTCATGATCAGAATGAATAACAAATTCCTTAGGCCATAGATAATGTTGCCAAGTTTCTAATGTCCGAACCAACGCATATAATTCTTTATCATAAGTAGAATAGTTCAGACTAGCCCCACTCAATTTCTCACTAAAATATGCAACAGGTTTTCCCTCTTGTAATAACACCCCTCCCAAACCAATTCCACTAGCATCACATTCAAGCTCAAAAGTCTTAGTAAAATCAGGAAGTTGGAGTAAGGGAGCATGTGTTAGCTTATCTTTCAATATGACGAAGGCCTGTTGTTGTGCATCGCCCCAAACAAAGGGCACATCCTTCTTGGTAAGCTCATTCAGCGGCGCGGCAATTGATCCAAAGTCTTTGACAAAGCGCCTATAAAAACCAGCGAGGCCAAGAAAACTCCTCACTTGTGTGACCGTCTTGGGTTGCGGCCAATTCTCAATAGCTTCAATCTTGGCTGGATCCACTTCAATACCCTGTGATGTAACAACATAGCCAAGAAACGCAACTCGATTGGTGCAGAAGGTGCACTTCTCAAGGTTACCAAACAAACGTGCATCACGTAAAGCATTGAAAATAGCACGTAAATGGTCCAAATGTTCCTCTAAAGATTTGCTATAAATCAGAATATCATCAAAGTAGACTACCACAAAACGTCCAATGAAAGCACGTAAAACTTCGTTCATTAATCTCATGAAAGTGCTAGGTGCATTAGTTAAACCAAACGGCATTACTAACCACTCATATAAACCGAACTTAGTTTTAAATACTGTTTTCCATTCATCTCCTAATTTCATACGAATCTGGTGGTAACCACTACGCAAATCAACTTTAGAAAACATGGTAGAGCCACTCAATTCATCAAGCATGTCATCTAAACGTGGAATAGGATGACGATATCGAATAGTAATATTATTGATAGCTCTACAATCAGTACACATGCGCGAAGAACCATCTTTCTTAGGTACCAAAATAATAGGAACAGCACAAGGGCTGAGGGACTCACGAATATGATCTCTGTCGAGTAGTTCCTGAATTTGGCGTTGTATCTCCTTTGTCTCCTCTGGATTGGTTCTATATGGCGCGCGGTTGGGCAACGTGGCACCAGGAATTAGATCAATTTGATGCTCAATTCCTCTAATAGGAGGTAGTCCTGGTGGCAACTCAGCGGGAAAGACGTCCTCATATTCCTGCAAAAGGTTAGCAACAGCGGGTGACAAAGAAGGAGGCATATCCTCAAATGAAAACAAAACCTCTTTGCAGACAATTGCATAACATTGAGTATTGTTTACATCTAGTTCAGCAATATCAATTTTATTTGCAAGCATACATGGACTCTTCAAACGAATTTCAGTAGCATGTGTAGAATCAGATTTAGTGTTCTTTGGTGGTATAAAATCTGCAGCAACAATCTGATTCTCACTTTTATTTTTCTCCTCAGTTTTAGCTCTACTAGCTCTAGCAAGATCATCTTTTAAAATCTGTTCGGGAGTCATAGGTTTTAGACCAATTTTCTTTCCATCATGCATAAGAGAATAGTGATTAGTTTTGCCATTATGAACAGATTCTCTATCAAATTGCCATGGTCTACCAAGTAACAAAGAACAAGCTTGCATAGGTACAACATCACAATCAACAAAATCAGAATATGTACCAATAGTAAAATGCACGCGTACCGTTCTTGTTACCTTGATCTTGCGAGAACTCTCAAACCATTGGATGTAGTATGAATGTGGGCGTTGTCTTGTTGGAAGCGCAAGCTTCTCTACCATGTCAACACTGGCCAGATTATTACAACTCCCTCCATCAATGATGATCCGTATAGCTCTTTCCTTGACAACACCACGTGTTTGGAACAGGTTGTGGCGTTGATCTTGCTCAGATTTGCTCAATTGCACACTCAACACACGTTGTGTAATTAAACTCTTGTATTGATCAGCAGCTTCAGCTCCCATTACCTCTGGCTCTGCATCATCATCAGAATTGTCTCCATCTCGAGCAGAAATAAGGGCTAGTGTATCTTCATCGAAGTCACTCGCTGAATCGTATTCACCATCTTCTCGCACCATCATCACACGTTGTGTTGTGCACTGTCTCTCAATATGACCAAAACCCCAGCACTTGCGGCATTGTATATCCTTTGTCTTACCCGTGGAAGCCATAGAAGATGCACTACGAGCAGGAGCATTGGATGATGGTGGAGGAGCAGCTGGAAATCGTGTGGTGGCCTTGGATGTGGTAGGAGCTGGAGGCGAATCACGAGGAGGTGCTGATTGTCGGGATGTCCAAGTGGATGTGCGACCTGCAGAATTATTAGTCCTCCTCCATGGTGTTTGGCGATCCTGCACTTCACGTTCAGCTTTGCAAGCAAGATGAAACAAACGAGTGATAGAATTATATTCCTTATAATCTAATATGTGCTGAATGTCCTTGTTTAATCCACCAAAGAAACGTGCAAGCATTTGTTCATTAGATTCAACAAGACCACACCTAACCATCCCCGTTTGCAATTCCTGATAATACTCTTCTACAGAATTTTTCCCTTGCTCTAAGCGTGTCAGATTCTTTAGTAAATCACGTTGATAAGTGGGAGGTACAAAACGAACACGCATAGCAGTTTTTAAAGCAGTCCAAGTGCTAGGAATAGTAGTAGGATTTAAACGACAATACTCAGACCACCAAAGGGAAGCAAATTTAGTAAATTCACATGTAGCAGCACTAACACGCATATTCTCAGGATATTTTAAGCATGCAAAACGTTGTTCTACTTCCATCTCCCATGTAAGATATGCATCAGGATTATATTTACCCTCAAAAGATGGAATATTTAATTTAAGCTTTGCAACATGATCATCATCATACGTACCGGTGGGCGAGCGTTGCGGTAGTAATGTCGGGGACGACCAGCAGGTACCTGTGGAGGTTGTTCAACCTCCTCGTCAAACAGATCGTCGTCGTCGGGGTCGTAGTAGTACCCGTCGTCTGTCCCCAATGTCGCAGCAGCAGCCGCGGCGGAAGTCTGAGGAACGTCAGTCGCAGCAGGAGCCGCCGGGGGTGCGGCGGCAGCCGTACCAGCAGTCCGAGCCATGATCGGAATGCGCCGTGCGCCATGTGTGGGTGCCGGTGCGGGTGCGGGCAATCGGTTCAGAAGCTCCTTGAACCGAACGTCAAGCTTGGCGTTGAAGGATTTCTCGAGTCCATCGATCTTGTCCACGGCGTTGGTGAGCTTGGTGTCAAACTCCCCTAGGCGCGTATCCACGTCTTCAGCGCGACTGACCAGGAGCGCGGAGAAGTGGGCATGTAGTTCTTCGTTCGTCATGGTGGCAGGATTCCGCGAAGTATCTGTCATGGTTAGTCCTTAAAAAGCACAGGTATATACTACAGGAATATGGTGGAAGTCACGCGTAATCCGTCAAGCAATATACGAAGCTCTTACAAGTTCTTACCAAACAGCAGGAAAAGGCGATGTGCAACCACGAGGATCAGTGGGTCCAGAGATTGAACCAAGCGATAACCAGGAGTCGAAACACCGCACGTGGAGAGTATCTGTGGAGCTCTGGGAAGGCTTAGCAAAGGGGGTTAGCAATTATCAAAACAGCAATACAAAAGTTGAAAGAATGCTCAACGACGGTACTGTGCTGGTCCTAGGCTAGACCGTACTAGAGACGCGAGCCTAGATCACCAACGATGTCACGACGCGACACAACAAGCACTGTATGATGATATAGCACCCTGAAAAGCGATCCGAGATGCAGAAAATTACTAGGATGGCGAGTGTCTAGAACTGATCTACGGGGTCTAAAAAGAGGTTAGCCCCCAAAAAAATTTTTCGAAATTTTTTTTGCTCTCCTTCTGGACTTACGACCGGACTCTTAGCTCGACACGGACTTTAGCGGAACACGGGAATAACGAAGAAGGAAAGGCAAAAGAAATAACTAGGAAATAATGACTCAACTCGGACTCGTGCCGCGGCAGGAAAGGTGATCGGATCCGTGTCGCGGTAGGAAGGCGGTGGCGGAGTTTTAGGGTTTATGGTGGCAGGGTATATGGCGGCGGAATATGGTGGTGGTGATCGGCGAGTGTGGCGGTGACTAGTGTGATTAGAACTCGAAACTCTAAGGGACGAGACACTAAGACCAGCAACTCGACGCGACGATGTAGACACGAATTCAACAATGCAAAAACTGAAAAGATAATGCGAGGCGTAGATTGGTTATGGGATGGATCTAAGTTCTAACTGTGTTTTTGGCTTTTTCGTGGGTTATAGGTAAAAACAGATCTAATCTACGAAAAACAGTAAAATCTCACCGAGCAACCTGAAATCTGATACCACTTGATAGGGCAAAGGTGTCCGATCTTTCGATGAGATGGCGATAATCGATTTGGTGGAGTTCGGGCTTGACGATCCGACTACACGTGCGAGCACGAGCGCCAATGCAATCGCTAGGCCAATCTCCTGGAGGTTACCGATCCTGCGTGAACACGATCAGCCTGACCAGCGAGGGTCTTAATTCCTACCTGAAATCGAGAACAAGTAAGAACCAATATTGCAATCAAGATATTGCGGATTAAGAGGAAAGCTTTATTGAAAGAGGTGGGATCCTGAATAGGTGCGAAGTACAAGAGGCCTCTGCGACGCTCGAGCCTTGGTGAAGTTGCGACTATGGCTAACTTAATGTCTAAACAAAATCCGAGTCTAGAGGTTCGGCTATGGGGCGTATTTAAGGGCGAAAAGGTGGGGTTTCGGCCAGCCATGGAAGTGGTGGCCGAATCCAACCCTAAAAGTCCTTTTCCCCTCAAATACGGACTCTAAAAAGTGGCTAATTAAAATCCTGCGAAAAATTACATGGGCCTGGCCCAAAATAAAAGGTGTCGCAGCACCATATTATGCTATGGACGAATTCGTAAAGTATTGATCTTGAATATTTCGTCCAAGCCTTCTTTCTTCATTATGGTGGCCTCAAAGTTCTGAAATCTTCATCCGTGGCCTTCTCTTGGATCATCACATGCTTGCTGCCATCTCCATGCATGGCCATGCTCCAATGCTTGTCCCTCTCATCCATGCTTGGTCCATCATTACTAAGAGTAAGAAATGTATCTGATTTAGGCAGCATCATATTCTCATGTATGTAAGGAATAGTTCCAAGAAACGAAAGTACCTGATAGTTAAGTTGTTTGGCACGAGATCTTGTGATGGGTCCTTGTATGTGTGTTGCTGTAGGTACAACGGTTGTATCAATAGTAGGGATGTCCACATCATTTCGTCCAAGCCTTCTTTCTTCATTATGGTGGCCTCAAAGTTCTGAAATCTTCATCCGTGGCCTTCTCTTGGATCATCACATGCTTGCTGCCATCTCCATGCATGGCCATGCTCCAATGCTTGTCCCTCTCATCCATGCTTGGTCCATCATTCCTAAGAGTAAGAAATATATCTGATTTAGGCAGCATCATATTCTCATGTATGTGAGGAATAGTTCCAAGAAACGAAAGTACCTGATAGTTAAGTTGTTTGGCACGAGATCTTGTGATGGGTCCTTGTATGTGTGTTGCTGTAGGTACAACGGTTGTATCAATAGTAGGGATGTCCACATCACTTGACTAAGCGTTTGAAGCTTGTTGAAGAGGTCACGCGTGTAGTGCGAAGGAACAAAGCGGGATCACATATGGGCCTTCATATCTTGCCAAGTTGAGATTGGAGGCTCTTCTTTTGCTTCACGAGCGAGTTGAACTTGTTCCCACCAAAGGTTTGCATACCCATCAAACTCGAGGGATGCCATGGCCATCATCTTCTCATTGCTATAGTTGTGCATGCGGAATATCTTGTCGACCTTGAGTTCCCGCGAGAGATATTCCTCGGGTTCATTGGAACCGGTGAACTTGGGCATGGTGAATTTGAGCTTGCCGAAAGTTTCTTCTCCATTGCGGTTCCGGTTGTGGCGGTTGCCATGATTTGGGTGGTCATCATCATCATCCGAGCTCTCATGTCTTGCTTGGTGATGGTTGCGTTGCTCTTGCGGTTGTTGAGGTGCCGCGTTTGGTGGTGGAACTTGATTTTGATGACGAGCTTGGGGAGCTTGCTCGTTTTGTTGGCGCGGTTGAGGACGAGGAGGAGGTTGATGGTCCTCACGACGAGCTTGGGGAGCTTGCTCTTGTTCTTGTCGTGGGTGGTGCCGAGGAGCATTGTCTTGCGCCCTGTGGCGAGGAGGACGTCGAGCCGCATGCGCAATGGGATGCTCTTCTTCTTCTTGATGTGGAGGAGGCTCGTCATGACCATCATGTTGCCGACGTGGACGATCATGTCGATGATGACGCCTTGGAGGATCTTCGAGTGCTTCACGTCGACGGTGATCTTGTTCGTCCTCTTCGGATGCTTCACTTGTTGTTAAAAGGACATGTCGACGGCGATGGGCTTGGTGGTCCATGTGAGGTAGCTCTTGTTGAATCACAAGTGCCCTTGGTTGTGGCCGGTTCGCTTCACGTCGTGGAGGTCTTGCGGAGAGGTCACCATCATAGCTTGACGTTGCGGCGTGTCGCGGAGATGGTACCGCTTGAGAAGAGCTCATGGATTGAAGAACGGGTCCATCCCGGTGCCTTGAAGCGTGACGGCGAGGTGCACTTGATTCACTTGAGGAGTGCCGAAATGAGCTTGAGTCGCGCGAGCGTGGCCTTGCGAGTCCATCAATGAGGCGTTGAAGCTTCTCATCCGTTGAGGCGAGGGCGCGACCAAGAGCTTCATTTTGATGACCGAGGTTGTGTTGCATGGCATGCATTTGGCCATGGACTTCTTCGAAGCGGTTGTCAATGTTCTTGAATTCCACACGGGCCTCGCTAAATTGTTCATCTTGGCGCCGCTCAAGAGCTTCACAACGGTAGTTGAATTCTCCTCGGACCTTCCAATGGTCCCATCTTGTCATGAATTGTGTGTCGTCCTCTGGAGGTTGTGGTGGTTGGGACGGCTCGCCATTCCTGTCCATGATGCAAAGCCAACAAGGGTTGTATATGGAGAATAAGGGTGCGTAGAGTTAGCCTTTTACCTCACCTTGGAGATTATATCAAACCAATTGCCACACAAATGAGCGAACAGCGTGCAAAGTGAAGTGGACAAGAAACTCACACACAAATATGCTGCAACTCTCAAAAGCTTTTGGTAGAAGGTTAGGATTGTGGAAAACCAAACGAAACGATCCAAGCAAAAGGTTATTGTTCTACGTGGTAAAGAACAAAAGATCAAAAGCGAAAGGATACGATCTACAAAAACACGGAAAACGCACACGTGGAGAAAACGGGGTTAGCACGACTATGAAAATGAGCACAAAAGGTCCTAACGAAGACTACGCTCGGTTGTCGTGCCAACACAAGGAGAGACCACAACTCGTTTGCCAAAAGAGTGTAAGCAATAGATTTGTGCACTTGCCTCGGTGCGCTCTTTCTTTTCTCTTGATGGCTTACAAGCTTGGTATACTCTTTGTATTGGGAGACTATGTATCTTACTATTCTATCTTTTTCTTAGTACTCATCTTTTTTTTCTTTTTTTTTTTTGAATCTTTTTCTCCCTTGCTATGCTACTATGTTAGCTTTTGTATTTGGCCTCACACTCTCACTTTCCGAAGGCAAGTGCACAATGCTTAGAAAAACACAAAATGAGTTGCTCTCATAGGATAGATACACACCAAGTTAGACCTTTGGTATTGTTGACGACTTGCAACCGTTGGTGGGGATGATGTTCGAGTGTCGCGGTGTCGTTGAGCGCGTGGTGACTTTGATGCGGAAGCTTATGTTAAAATGGTGACAAACACGCGAAACACGAACAAATTAAAGATGGAAAGTCAGCAAACGAAGTTGAGGCGTCAAGAGAAGAAGAAAAACCTTCTGTGGCGTGCGGTAGTACCGCTTGGTACGGCCGGTAGTACCGGATGGCGGTAGTACCGCCTAAGCCACCGGTAGTACCGTAGGTCACAGAACAGGAACGAGATCCACTTGACACAAACCTCAAAATCGTGGGAATATGACCGAAAGGCTGGGCTAGGAACAAGCAGGGGCTATAGATCGACTCCAAAAGTAACAGATCTATTGGCCAAAACCACGAAAAACTCACCAAGTCCAAAGATTGATCCGAAGGCAAATTGGGGCTCTTTTTGGTGGGATTTTCGATTTGAAGGGGGGTAAAAGAAAAAAATTGGGGGGAAATTCGTGATCAACCTTGCTCTTGATACCAAGATGTTATGGGGTAACCCCTTGGGGTGGCCCGATCTTTCACGAATCTCCGCGGGGATCGAGGATGAAGCGGTGGAAGGGGGAAAAGGGGATGAAATCCACGAACACACGCACACGAAGAACCCGATGAACTCACGCACACAAAACACGATACACGCCGATAACTCACGCCGGTGGCAACCGGTCCAACATAATCTCTAGGATCGGTGTTGGGCGAAGCTCTCTCTCCACGCCAACAATGGGGGACGAGGTGCTTGGTGAGATCTTGATGACTTGGGGGCGAGAAACCGAGAACCCAAGGCCTTGTACAACTTGAACGCACTAGGCAAGATCCAAGAGGAGGGTGGATAATAGGGTGCTCCTTGGTAGGAGCATGAGACCAATAGATATAAGATCCTCAAAGGGTTTCCTTAATCTATTATTATCCAAGTCTAGGGTTTACAATGGAGGGTGGGGGCTATTTATAGGCCAACCACATAAACAGGGGTATTTTAGGAACAAAATAGCGAAATACAGAAAGGGTTACATGGCGCTGGGCCGACTTAACACGATCAGGTCCACATACGTCCGGTAGTACCAGTCCAGCACGACCGGTAGTACCGGTCAGCCGGCAGTACCGCTTCCAGGCCCGGTAGTGCCGCTTGCCGTCCTGGGACTTGCGCTGGCGTCGTCTGTTGGTGGCGGTAGTGCCGTGGTCTGGTAGTACCGGGTCCTGGGCCGGTAGTACCGCCAGTGACAGAGAGCATTTGGCTTGCGCTGGGGTCGTCTGTTGGTGGCGGTAGCAGGGGCCGGTAGTGCCATCGGGCGGTAGTACCGGTCGCCAGGTCCGGTAGTACCGCGGGCGACAGAGGGCATTTGGTTCCCTCCGGTGGTGCTCCTCCCTTTTCTGGGTCATTCTCTTCGTACTTGATGATGCACAAGGTATGCGTATGAAGTAGCAGGCCATCCAAGGGTGTATCGAAGTCACACAAGGAGAGGATCGAGTTCACCTTAGCTTGAAGGAGTTTGGCTCGGGCTCGAGTCATGGGTCCACTTGGGGAGCTTGTGGGAGTAGATGTAGTAGATGTAGTAGCGTTCGTAGGACGGGCTGCATCAAGTATGCAAGTGGGGAACATGCTTATCATGGCAATCATCAAAATCTCCAAAAATTGAGAAAGCTATGGGGGCCATCTCATTATAACGCATATGATCAATATTTTTGCAAGCAAAACAAGTGAAATAGCAAGGATTCATCGTATCGCAAGCAACGGGAGAAATTGAATGACTAGCATGACAAGGCAAGTCTAAAGCAATTGGAGGATACACACAAGATGCATAGCATGGCATGTTTATGGCAATGATATCGCAATCAAACAATTCCACATGATCAATATTATGCAAAGGCAAAGCATCACATGGGAATATGGATGAAGCATAAGTAATGTCACAAGTATCATCCATAACATGCATATCCTCACAATTCATCATGTCCACTAGTGGGATCATGGCATCATCAACACCCTTATTGTTACCTTGGTCATACCTCTCATATGAAGTGGGTGTTGTGGAAGTAGTGGTCTCCTTGTGGACGACTTCGTCTTCTTGATGTAGCCATGGCATAGCATCTACCATGTACATCTTCTCCAATTGAGGCATCATTGCTTCATGGCTTGGCGCTTCTTCATCCATGGAACCTAGCGTAACACAAGAGAACACACTAGAGGTAGAGGGTAAGTTGTTAGAAATCGAAATGGTCTCACTTGACCTACCAACTACTACTCTCAAGTCACTAGGAGTATCGCTCATGCCCTCCAAGTGGAAGCACTCAATCTCACATAAGGTGGAGTCACTCATCTCACTCTTGTTCTCACTCAAGTGGGCTAAGTGGCTCTCATACTCACATGGGATTGGTACCACATCAACACTCAAGCATATGGGGGTAGGCTCGGTTTCCTCAACTCCATGCGCATCCTTTGGTGAAGGGAAAATCCCATGCTCACCATTCTTGACCTTGTCGCCTTCAAAGTTGGATGCCATAAGATGGGCATCACCACTCTCCTCCATGGTCGAAGGGAAAATCCCATGCTCGATCGTCTTGTGGCCATCTCGTAGTAGTGGTGGAGGTAGGCTCATGCTATCCAACTTGGCGAAGTAGAGGTTTACATTTTCCTCGTTCGCGAGGTCGTGGAAGTCAAGCATAGGCGTTGAAGCTTGATGGCGTGAAGGAAGGCTTGCTCTTGGTGCCATTGTGGTGGTGGCACGCGTAGTTGAAGGTGCCCTATGATGGTGTTGACGGAGGTCATTGGCGTGCCTTCCCGATGGTTGATGTTGGTGAAGCACTTGGTCATCCACATGACGCTCACGACGGTGATCATTTGCCTTGGCACTCTTCTTGTGCTTGTGGTGCCTTCTTGAGCTTGATTGAGCATTATGGTTGGTGCTCATCATGAATTCTACGTCTTGGTGGCGAAGATGCCTTTGACGATGTCTTGTATCCTCTTTATGGTGGCGATTCTCATGAGAGGATGTTTGTCGATGAAGAGTCTTGTTTCTTGGCACCTCTTGATGCATATGATGTTTGGACGCCACTCTTGTTTGGATAGGAGTTGGAGCTTGGCGCCTTGGAGGTGATGGAGCTTGGCGCCATCTAGGTGGTGGCACTTGATGCCTTGTCGATGGTGGCGCTTGTCGCCTTTGAGGTGGATCATAGAAGTAGGTGGTTCCCTTTGGTGTGGAACGCTTGGCCTTGAAGGTCATGGATTCTTGATGATGCGCCTCCTCTTGCTTGGCGTCGTAGACTTGCATCTCCACGCGGTGGAGGAATTCTTCATGGCTCGTGGAGGGGCCATCAAACTCGATGAAGTTCTCCGTGTCCTCCATGCTTGGCGAGGCGTCGTCGATGTCGCACTCGAAGTCATCCATGCTTGGGGAGTAATTGTTGGTGTAGTACTCCATATCACCCAAGCATGTGGAGCCATTGTCGGTGTAGTTCTCCATAGGCTCCATGCATGAGGAGCCATTGTCGACGTAGAGTTCCATGTCTTCCATGCATGTGGAGTCGTCGTAGGTGTAGTGCTCCGGGTCCTCAAAGCATGCGGAGCCATTGTCGGTGTTGTGCTCCGTCATGTCCTCTACACTTGTGGAGTCGTAGTCATGGTGGCTCATTATGGATTCTTCATAGATATCATCCTCGGTTCCGGAGTCCCTAGACATGATGCACAAGACCAAGCGGTGTATATGGAAGTGGTAGTGGGAGTTAGGGATACAACGTCAAACCTTACTTTACCTTGGAAGATCGTATCGTACAAGTGGCCACACTTGAGAGCAATAAACCAAGCAAAGTGAAGTTCACGCGGAACACCAAAACCAACTACGAACCAAAAAACACACGCACACACAAGGCCTATGGTGGATAGGTATGGAAAGTGGCATGTCAAGAACCAATCCGAAATCAAGATGTTGTAATGGCAAGTAAAGAACCACAATGATCACAAAGCAAAACAGGTCAATCCACAAGAGAGGAAATATGTACAAGGAAACACACATGGTGGGATAAATGGGACTTGTGCGACGGAGAAAGTGAGCTAAGAACCAAATGATTACCTAGCGAAGACTATAAGCTCGTGTCACACAAGTACAAGGAGAGACGCTAGTTCGATTGCACAAAATTGGTGGGCTACAAGATATGCACAATAAGTACCACCTATATGATGTTCATCGAGCTTGCGCTTCCTATTCTTTGAGGCACATGTATATTTATTTTTTTTTTCTCTTTTTCTTTTTCTATGTTTTTTTTCTTTTTTTCTTTCTTTTTCTTTTTCACTTGCCTCTTCCTTGTGCCAACAACTATACAAGATAACTATATGAGAAAGCGTTCACAATGTTTGCTCAGAATCTACAAGGTATCAAATGTGCATAGCCCAAGCAATCATAAGAGGAACTAGTTTCAATAGGTGTTTTTTGCTCGCAAAGATAGTGGGGTTCACAAAGGAATGCAAGTGGGGAGAAGTCGCGGAATGTTTATACCTTTCGTCGACGATCTTCACCCTTTATTGTTGGATTCCGCCTTGCTCACGGAATTTGGATGGAGTAGATAGCATTAACAACGTAGATGATGATGTAAATCTCCTTCTCCTCTTCAAAACGAGCTAAAGAACACCAAAATCCGAGTTCGAATGAAAAAGTTATGCTCAAAACGGTGAGAGGCTGAAATCTGGGAATCTGTTTTTTCTTTCTGTACTGGGCGGTAGTACCGGATTTTGGGAGAGGTAGTACCGGTGAGCGGTAGTACCGGATATTTAGAGCGGTAGTACCGTTGGAGACAGAGACGCCCAAATCTGACGCGTTTTCGCGAGTTTGGGGCGATTTGGGCGGAAAATCTTCAAGAAAACACCAAATCGACGGGGGAAATCAAGGAATTAGGCTATGGGAACGCAAAGGAAGGTAGATCAACAAGTTTAGCAAGTAATCCACGGATCAAAACCTACCAAAACGCACTCAAATCACAGATCGATCCAAAACACGAATTGGGGCTATTTTTGGTGGAATTTTCGAATTTATGGGGAAAAGACCAAATCAATGAGAAATCCGTGGCAACCAAAAGCTGCTGATACCAGATGATGGAGGGGTTAACCTGATGCAGCCCGTCCTACGAACGCTACTACATCTACTCGCACGAGCTCCCCAAGTGGACCCATGACTCGCGCCCGAGCCAAACTCCTTCAAGCTAAGGTGAACTCGCTCCTCTCCTTGTGTGACTTCGATACACCCTTGGATGGCCTGCTACTTCATACGCATACCTTGTGCATCATCAGGTACGAAGAGAATGACCCAGAGAACTGATGTGGACATCCCTACTATTGATACAACCGTTGTACCTACAACAACACACATACAAGGACCCATCACAAGATCTCGTGCCAAACAACTTAACTATCAGGTACTTTCGTTTCTTGGAACTATTCCTCACATACATGAGAATGTGATGCTGCCTAAATCAGATATATTTCTTACTCTTAGGAATGATGGACCAAGCATGGATGAGAGGGACAAGCATTGGAGCATGGCCATGCATGGAGATGACAACAAGCATGTGATGATCCAAGAGAAGGCCACGGATGAAGATTTCAGAACTTTGAGGCCACCATAATGAAGAAAGAAGGCTTGGACGAAATATTCAAGATCAATACTTTACGAATTCGTCCATAGCTTAATATGGTGCTGCGACACCTTTATTTTGGGGAGGCCCATGTAATTTTCGCAGGATTTTAATTAGCCACTTTTTAGAGTCCGTATTTGAGGGGAAAAGGACTTTTAGGGTTGGATTCGGCCACCACTTCCATGGCTGGCCGAAACCCCACCTTTTCGCCCTTAAATACTCCCCATAGCCGATCCCCTAGACTCGGATTTTGTTTAGACATTAAGTTAGCCATCATAGCAACTTCGCCAAGGCTGGAGCGTCGCAGAGGCCTCTTGTACTTCGCACCTATTCAGGATCCCACATTTTCAATAAAGCTTTCCTCTTAATCCGCAGTATCTTGATTGCAATATTGGTTCTTACTTTTTCTCGATTTCAGGTAGGAATTAAGACCCTCGCTGGTCAGGCTGATCGTGTTCACGCAGGATCGGTAACCTCCAGGAGATTGGCCTAGCGATTGCATTGGCGCTCGTGCTCGCACGTGTAGTCGGATCGTCAAGCCCGAACTCCACCAAATCGATTATCGCCATCTCATTGAAAGATCAGATACCTTTGCTCTATCAAGTGGTATCAGATTTCAGGTTGCTCGGTGAGATTTTACTGTTTTTCGTAGATTAGATCTGTTTTTACCTATAACCCACGAAAAAGCCAAAAACACAGTTAGAGTTTAGATCCATCCCATAACCAATCTACGCCTCGCATTATCTTTTCAGTTTTTGCATTGTTGAATTTGTGTCTACATCGTCGCGTCGAGTTGCTGGTCTTAGTGTCTCGTCCCTTAGAGTTTCGAGTTCTGATCATAGTAGTCTCCGCCACACTCGCCGATCACCACCACCATATTCCGCCGCCATATACCCAGCCACCATAAACCCTAATAATCCGCCACCGCCTTCCTACCGCGACACAGATCCGATCTGTTTTCCTGCCGCGGTACGAGTCCGAGTAGAGTTATTGTTGCCTAGTTATTTCTTTTTACTTTCCTTCTTTGTTTCCATGTCGAGCTAAAGTTGGCGTCGAGCTTCGAGTCCGGTCGTAAGTCCAGGGGAGCAAAAAAAAATTCCTGGCTATACTAGTTTTCGACCCCGGGAATCACTTTTCTCCATCGGCCGTTATAGCGATTTTTTTTGGCGCTGGCGCGCTTTCCGGAGCAAAATAAAAAAATTTCGAATTTTTTTTGGGGCTAACCTATTTTTAGACCCGGTAGATCAGTTCTAGACACTCGGCATCATAGTGATTTTCTGCATCTCGGTTCGCTTTTCAGGGTGCCATATCATCATACATTGCTTGTTGTGTCGCGTCGTGACATCGTTGGTGATCTAGGCTCGCGTCTCTAGTACGGTCTAGCCTAGGACCAGCATAGTACCGTCGTTGAGCATTCTTTCAACTTTTGCATTGCTGTTTTGATAATTGCTAACCCCCGTTGCTAAGCCTTCCCAGAGCTCCACGGATATTCTCCACGTGCGGTGTCTCGACTCCTGGTAATCGCTTGGTTCAATCTCTGGACCCACTGATCCTCGCGGTTGCACATAGCCTTTTCCTGCTGTTTGGTAAGAACTTGTAAGAGCTTCGTATATTGCTTGACGGATTACGCGTGACTTCAACCATCTTTCCGTAGTATATACCTGTGATTTTTAAGGACTAACCATGACAGATACTTCGCGGAACCCTGCCACCATGACGAACGAAGAACTACATGCCCACTTGTCCGCGCTCTTGCTCAGTCGCACTGAAGACGTGGATACGCTCCTAGGGGAGTTTGACACCAAGCTCACCAACGCCGTGGCAAGATCGATGGACTCGAGAAATCCTTCAACGCCAAGCTTGACGTTCGGTTCAAGGAGATTTTGAACAGATTGCCCGCACCCGCACCCGCACCCGCACCCGCACCCACACATGGCGCATGGCGCATTCCGATCACGGGTCGGACTGCTGGTTCGGCTGCCGCCGCACCCCCGGCGGCTACCGCTGCGACTGACGCACCTCAGACTTCCGCCGCGGCTGCTGCTGCGACATTGGGGACAGACGACGGGTACTACTACGACCCCGACGACGACGATCTGTTCGACGAGGAGGTTGAACAACCTCCACAGGTACCTGCTGGCTGTCCCCGACACTACTACCGCAACGCTCGCCCACCGGTACGTGATGATGATCATGTTGCAAAGCTTAAATTAAATATTCCATCTTTTGAGGGTAAATATAATCGTGATGCATATCTTACATGGAAGATGGAAGTAGAACAACGTTTTGCATGCTTAAAATATCCTGAGAATATGCATGTTAGTGCTGCTACATGTGAATTTACTAAATTTGCTTCCCTTTGGTGGTCTGAGTATTGTCGTTTAAATCCTACTACTATTCCTAGTACTTGGACTGCTTTAAAAACTGCTATGCGTGTTCGTTTTGTACCTCCCACTTATCAACGTGATTTACTAAAGAATCTGACACGTTTAGAGCAAGGGAAATTTTTTGTAGAAGAGTATTATCAGGAATTGCAAACGGGGATGGTTCGGTGTGGTCTTGTTGAATGTAATGAACAAATGCTTGCACGTTTCTTTGGTGGATTAAAACAGGACATTTAGCACATCTTAAATTATAAGGAATATAATTCTATCACTCGTTTGTTTCATCTTGCTTGCAAAGATGAACGCGAAGTGCAGGATCGCCAAACACCATGGAGGAGGACTAATAATTCTGCAGGTCGCACATCCACTTGGACATCCCGACAATCAGCGCCTCCTCGTGATTCGCCACCAGCTACTACCACATCCAAGGCAACCACAAGATTTCCAGCTGCTCCTCCACCATCATCCAATGCTCCTGCTCGTAGTGCATCTTCTATGGCTTCCACGGGTAAGACAAAGGATATACAATGCCGCAAGTGCTGGGGTTTTGGTCATATTGAGAGACAGTACACAACACAACGTGTGATGATGGTGCGAGAAGATGGTCAATACGATTCAACGAGTGACTTTGATGAAGATACACTAGCCCTTATTTCTGCTCGAGATGGAGACAATTCTGATGCTGATGAAGAGACAGAGGTAATGGGAGCTGAAGCTGCTGATCAATACAAGAGTTTAATTACTGATGCAGCCCGTCCTACAAACGCTACTACATCTACTCCCACGAGCTCCCCAAGTGGACCCATGACTCGCTCCCGAGCCAAACTCCTACAAGCTAAGGTGAACTCGCTCCTCTCCTTGTGTGACTTCGATACACCCTTGGATGGCCTGCTACTTCATACGCATACCTTGTGTATCATCAGGTACGAAGAGAAGGACCCAGTGAACGGAGGCACACCAGCGAAAGAAGCCAAAAACTCTCTGTCGCCAGCGGTACTACCGGACATGGAACCGGTACTACCGCCCAGCGGCACTACCGCCCCTGCTACCGCTCCTCGCTGAAGACGCCAACAGAAGCCCCAAAACTCTCTATCTCCAGCATCTGGTATCAATAAGATGAATGCTTGCTATTTCACTTGTTTTGCTTGCAACAACATTGATCATATGCGTTATCATGAGATGGCCCCCATAGCTTTCTCAATTTTTGGAGATTTTGATGATTGCCATGATAAGCATGTTCCCCACTTGCATACTCACCATGCACCTATTTCATACTTGATTGACATTAATGGTGATGTGCACAAGAAGAGATACGTCATGATGGATGATGTGTATCTCTACCATGCACACACGTTCTTCCTTTTGTGTATGATGTGTGTAGGTACCCGCACTATCATGTCAACCTCGGTTGAGCACGAGTTGACAAAAAGATCTCTTGAGAGCATCCCACAAGTGAGTTCAAGATTGAACCTAGCTCTGATACCTTTTGCATGCTTTGCATCTTTCATGTTGACAAATTGCTCTTTCATATGGTTTGATTGCAAGCATGTTGATAGTATTATCTCACCTTGTGACATTCATGTTTCTTTGCTTTTGGATAATGATGCTTTGTGTGTTGCAAAAAAAATGTTGAACAATTTCCCTTTCCGATGTTTTGTGTGCAACCATAATGCCATTAAGAGCATGTATTGTCATGAGAGCTTCCAAGAATCTCGTCTTGTTGTTGCAACAAACATAAGGACCACTTGCTCTTTCATTTGGTTTGTTTGCAAACATGCCGTTTTTGCTTCCGCTTGGGATACTCATATTCCCATGATATTTGCTATCGATGATTTGTGTGTCACATCCAACATGTTGAACAATTTCTCTTTCCAATGGTTGGTTTGCACACCTAATGATGTTTCTTCGGACATTCTTCCTTGTGTGTTTTTGCCAAATTCTCCTATTCTTGCATCAAAGATGTTGTTTGAAATTTGGATCCAATGCTTTGAGTGCCCCACTACTACGTTATATGGAGTTTTTGAGTTTCCACATTTGGATGATGTTCAAACGATTTCCATGCACTTTGACCTTGCATATGCATTCCATTTGCTATCCTTGTATTGTGCTAATAGTGTTGTGAACAATAATGGACATGCCACATTTGACATGCTCCTCGATCACGCATGAAAATATTTTGCTTGGTCTTTGTTGTGTGAAGGCACAAATGCATACACGTCAACCTCTATGGACTACATGTTGACAAGAAGAACCGAAGAGAGTTACCTATGGCTACCCTTCATCGAGCTATTTCTACAAGCTAAGGTGACTTACTTCTACTTGAGGACTCATGCAATAATCTTCATGAATTGGCTACGCTTTGAGTGTTGCTTCGCTTTTGTTGTGAGCTTTGTAGGCTTCAAGGAAGGTGAAGGAACATTGAAGTGTTGTCAAGTCAATCTTCCCGAGGACGACTATATGGTGAACCCCAGGATCAAGGATGTCCTTCGACCTCTTCTACTTCGTGATGAACATGGAGAGTCGAGGACGACTCTTTTTGAAGGGGGGCGAGCTGATGTCGCCCGACCTACGGTCATTACCACATCATGGTCTCCAACTTACGCCAAGTCGTCATGGACTCCAAAGGTGAACCCGTTCCTCTATGCGAACCCACTACCTACCCTATTGAATGGTATGCTACTTCATATTCCGTCACATATGCATGATAGGTTCACACCGACAAGTACGGAGGCAAGGGAGGAAGCCCGGGACATCAAGCCCGACAAGACGGAGGCTTGGAAGAGGAGACGGAAGAAGCCACGGCTGAACCACCGGAGTCTCCGGACCTACCTCCGGACCGACCCCAGCAACCGCCCGAGGACAGTCAGAACGCCACTCCGGAGACGACACCGGAGACAGACCGGAGTCTCCGGCCTAGACCGAGTCTCCGGACCCACACCGGAGTCTCCGGCCTACACGATGGGCCTGCGCGCCGCCAGCTGGGCCTTCGGCCCATGTACCCCTCTAGCTCGTCCAAACCCTAGTTTTATCCCTAAACTACCCCTGTTTATGTGGCTGGCCTATAAATAGAGCCCCCATGTGGCATCCCGCAAAACCACTACTAGAAAATCGCGTTGAATTTGTGCATTGCATCGTCATCATCATGCATTGTTTGCATAAAACTATGTTTGCAAAGCCCGTGTTGTTTTCTATAAACGCCCCGACTTTTATTCAAACGCCAAACCCCCGGATGTTCCGGATATTTTGTTTGTCAAAAACTAGTTATAAAAGCTAATTAAAAATAAATAAAATGTTAAATTATTTTGGGCGGGGCAGTCGAACGGGCCGAGTAGACCCGAACGACCACCCCAGGTTTTTAAAACGGTCCACCCCAACCAGCCCCATCTAAATCCTAAACCCACCAACTATCCTACCCACACCCCCTGGCCACCTCACTCCCTCCAATAGCCTCACGCCACCTCAGCGCCCCTCTCCCCTCTACCCAATCCCCACCTGCCACTTGGCCTCTCCCTCCACTCACCCCTCCCTCCACTCAACCTGGCCCCACCACTCAAGCCCACAGCTCACACCGCTCACGCACACGCCCACACCCTCCCCTGACCCGCTGGCCACCTACCCCTGCCCCGTGGGCCCCTTTTCCCCGGGTCCACCCACCAGCGCCCCACCCCTGGTTTTCCCCCACTCGCACCCACCCTGTCCACACTCACCTCCCCTGGCCCGCCCTGCAAACCGGCCCCACCACCTTCCCCTGTCCCCCCGCGTTCCCCAACCTCCCGCCTCTGCTCCTTCCCCGTCTGCCTCCCCCGCTCGCCCCCGAGCTCGTCTCCGGCAGCGGCCGCGCGTGCTCGCCGCCGGCGACCCCTCTCCGTGCCCCGACCCTCCCCGTCTCCGGCCAAGCTCGCCCGCCGCCGGCTTCCTCGGCTCCGTCCCGCCTCCGCCTTCCCTCAGGCGCCCTCCGTCGCCAAGCCCGCGTCCGGCCGCACCGCCCCGCCCCTACCGCGAGCGCGCATCGCCGGCGCAGCCCCCCACCGGTCCCTCCTCGCCGCGGGGCTCGCTCCGCCGCCTGCTGTGTGCTAGCCCCGCCTCGCACCGGCCAGCAACCACCCCGCCTCCTCTCGCCCGCGTCCCCGCCGGTCCCTCACCGCTCTCCGCTCGCCACTCCGCCTCCCAGGCGCTCCTCCCGCCGCCGTAGCTCGCCCCTCGCCTCGCCGCTCCGCCTGCGCTGGCCCCGCATCCATCCTCGCCGCGGCCGCCCTCCGGCGCTGCACCTCGCCTCGCCCCCGCCGGAGTCGAGCCACGCCTCCGCCCCGTTTTCCCCCTCTGCAAGCCGCCTGGCCACGTCCCCGTCGACCCTCTGCCGGCGCCCCGCCCGAGCCGGCCGCCGTCGCCTGCAGCGCCGGTCACCGCCTCCTCTTCTCCGTCGCCCCGCGAGGCCCGCCTGGCAACGACCCTCCCGCTGCGTCGGCCTGGCCCCACCTAGACGAACCCCATGCGTGTCCTGCCAGTAAGGTGTTCGATCCGGTGTCCACTTGTGTCATGCCTCTTTTGTTCGTTTGGCCTCCGGCGCCTCGGCCCCGTGCCGTCTTGTTGACGGTACGTTGTATCGGAGATGGACATGGCAACCACAAGATCTTCTCGAAGCCGAAGCCCTGAGATCGGCTTCCCGGAACCGGAAACCCCGAAGAGCTCTCGTCAAGATCTTCATCGACCTGAGGAAAACCACACCGAGAAATTGTGGTACCCGAAGGCCTTCGACACGGACATCAAGAGCGCCTTCCCGGGTCCCAAGTCTGAACCCGAACGCCAAGACCGTCGACATGGAACAAAAGGGCGCCGAGTACTTCACCCTGGACCTGAAGACCGCGGATGCGACAAGAACGACACCGACCCGGAAGAATCCGATGCCCCGACGCCAGACCAAGTACTTCATCCCGAACGCCATGACCGTCGACATGACCCGAAGACCAAGGAACGCCAAGATCTGCCCGATGTCCGAGAACGAGCCGCCGAGACCGAACCGTCGAACCCTGGACCCTGTCGAACCCTGGACCCCCGGAACCCCAAGTTCGCCGAACCCTAATGTGTGAACCCCTTCCCGAAAACCCTATTTTATAACATAATAACAACTTGTTGCATATTGAAATGTCATACTCGCATGCATATCTGTGGTTGGGGGCCTTACGTCGATTCACCTAATAATTAAATATGGGGCCCATATGCGGGCAAATCTAGCCTTATATTGGCCTCATTTAAACTTGTGTAGCGAACCGGTGATATATTCTGCCTTGTTAAACAACATTTAAATTGCGGGGGTCCTAAACAACTTGAACCACCTAATTAATTGTCGGGACCCCGATTCCGCTTAATCCTGACCTAATTGCATTGCACCTCCGCCATGCCATGCATCATACATGCATCATGCCGATCTTCTGCCGTTGTATTAAATATTGCATCCGGTGTTTCTTCTAGTGTTTTGCTTCTTCGCGGATAAGGCCGTTGAGTTGATGTGAGCTTCGTCCCGATCTTCGGTTGAACCCTCGACAATGTTTTCAGGCGAGCATCTCCCTCTTTCTACCTATCTTACTTTTATAGTCTTTATTCCCTCCTGTTGATCTATTGCTATCTGTGTTGCGATGCTCTAGTTTTCGTACCCGTGATATCCCTTGCAGCCGTATATTGCCATGGCCACCTCCTATTACCTGTTGTTTGGTAGATAGCTGGATAGCTGGACTTGCCATGGCCTCGGCATTTGACAACACGCAACATCACTTGAGCAAGCGACTACGGCGCGCAAGTCCAGCTATCTACCAAACAACAGGTAATAGGAGGTGGCCATGGCAATATACGGCTGCAAGGGATATCACGGGTACGAAAACTAGAGCATCGCAACACAGATAGCAATAGATCAACAGGAGGGAATAAAGACTATAAAAGTAAGATAGGTAGAAAGAGGGAGATGCTCGCCTGAAAACATTGTCGAGGGTTCAACCGAAGATCGGGACGAAGCTCACATCAACTCAACGGCCTTATCCGCGAAGAAGCAAAACACTAGAAGAAACACCGGATGCAATATTTAATACAACGGCAGAAGATCGGCATGATGCATGTATGATGCATGGCATGGCGGAGGTGCAATGCAATTAGGTCAGGATTAAGCGGAATCGGGGTCCCGACAATTAATTAGGTGGTTCAAGTTGTTTAGGACCCCCGCAATTTAAATGTTGTTTAACAAGGCAGAATATATCACCGGTTCGCTACACAAGTTTAAATGAGGCCAATATAAGGCTAGATTTGCCCGCATATGGGCCCCATATTTAATTATTAGGTGAATCGGCGTAAGGCCCCCAACCACAGATATGCATGCGAGTATGACATTTCAATATGCAACAAGTTGTTATTATGTTATAAAATAGGGTTTTCGGGAAGGGGTTCACACATTAGGGTTCGGCGAACTTGGGGTTCCGGGGGTCCAGGGTTCGACAGGGTCCAGGGTTCGACGGTTCGGTCTCGGCGGCTCGTTCTCGGACATCGGGCAGATCTTGGCGTTCCTTGGTCTGCGGGTCATGTCGACGATCATGGCGTTCGGGATGAAGTACTTGGTCTGGCGTCGGGGCATCGGATTCTTCCGGGTCGGTGTCGTTCTTGTCGCATCCGCGGTCTTCAGGTCCGGGGTGAAGTACTCGGCGCCCGTTTGTTCCATGTCGACGGTCTTGGCGTTCGGGTTCGGACTTGGGACCCGGGAAGGCGCTCTTGATGTCCGTGTCGAAGGCCTTCGGGTACCACAATTTCTCGGTGTGGTTTTCCTCAGGTCGATGAAGATCTTGACGAGAGCTCTTCGGGGTTTCCGGTTCCGGGAAGCCGATCTCAGGGCTTCGGCTTCGAGAAGATCTTGTGGTTGCCATGTCCATCTCCGATACAACGTACCGTCAACAAGACGGCACGGGGCCGAGGCGCCGGAGGCCAAACGAACAAAAGAGGCATGACACAAGTGGACACCGGATCGAACACCTTACTGGCAGGACACGCATGGGGTTCGTCTAGGTGGGGCCAGGCCGACGCAGCGGGAGGGTCGTTGCCAGGCGGGCCTCGCGGGGCGACGGAGAAGAGGAGGCGGTGACCGGCGCTGCAGGCGACGGCGGCCGGCTCGGGCGGGGCGCCGGCAGAGGGTCGACGGGGACGTGGCCAGGCGGCTTGCAGAGGGGGAAAACGGGGCGAAGGCGTGGCTCGACTCCGGCGGGGGCGAGGCGAGGTGCAGCGCCGGAGGGCGGCCGCGGCAAGGATGGATGCGGGGACAGCGCTGGCGGAGCGGCGGTGGCGAGGCGAGGGGCGAGCTACGGCGGCGGGAGGAGCGCCTGGGAGGCAGAGCGGCGAGCGGAGAGCAGTGAGGGACCGGCGGGGACGCGGGCGAGAGGAGGCGGGGTGGTTGCTGGCCGGTGCGAGGCGGGGCTAGCGCACAGCAGGCGGCGGAGCGAGCCCCGCGGCGAGGAGGGACCGGTGGGGGGCTGCGCTGGCGATGCGCGCTCGCGGGAGGGGCGGGGAGGTGCGGCCGGACGCGGGCTTGGCGACGGAGGGCGCCTGAGGGAAGGCGGAGGCGGGACGGAGCCGAGGAAGCCGGCGGCGGGCGAGCTTGGCCGGAGACGGGGAGGGTCGGGGCACGGAGAGGGGTCGCCGGCGGCGGGCACGCGCGGCTGCGGCCGGAGACGAGCTCGGGGGCGAGCGGGGGAGGCAGACGGGGAAGGAGCAGAGGCGGGAGGTTAGGGAACGCGGGGGGACAGGGGAAGGTGGTGGGGCCGGTTTACAGGGCGGGCCAGGGGAGGTGAGTGTGGACAGGGTGGGTGCGAGTGGGGGAAAACCAGGGGTGGGGCGCTGGTGGGTGGACCCGGGGAGAAAGGGGCCCACGGGGCAGGGGTAGGTGGCCAGCGGGTCAGGGGAGGGTGTGGGCGTGTGCGTGAGCGGTGTGAGCTGTGGGCTTGAGTGGTGGGGCCAGGTTGAGTGGAGGGAGGGGTGAGTGGAGGGAGAGGCCAAGTGGCAGGTGGGGATTGGGTAGAGGGGAGAGGGGCGCTGAGGTGGCGTGAGGCTATTGGAGGGAGTGAGGTGGCCAGGGGGTGTGGGTAGGATAGTTGGTGGGTTTAGGATTTAGATGGGGCTGGTTGGGGTGGACCGTTTTAAAAACCTGGGGTGGTCGTTCGGGTCTACTCGGCCCGTTCGACTGCCCCGCCCAAAATAATTTAACATTTTATTTATTTTTAATTAGCTTTTATAACTAGTTTTTGACAAACAAAATATCCGGAACATCCGGGGGTTTGGCGTTTGAATAAAAGTCGGAGCGTTTATAGAAAACAACACGGGCTTTGCAAACATAGTTTTATGCAAACAATGCATGATGATGACGATGCAATGCACAAATTCAACTCGATTTTCTAGTACTGGTTTTGCGGGATGCCACAATTCGACACCACTAACAATGGATCTCGCCCTCGAGATCCGCCTCATGGTACCGGAAAGAAGGTCGGCGGTCTGATCCTCTCGCTTCGTGTAGATCCTCGCGACACCACTAACAAAGGGTCGTTGATCCTGTTCGTCAAGAGAGCACTCCGGATAACCAACGGACGAAGTTAAAGGTAAGGCCACCTCTAACTTCCATGAGAAGAAGAAAAGTCGCCTTGATCCACCGGTTCGATGTACAGGAGTGAACATTAGGAGTCAGGTAGGGTGATCAGTCCATTCCGTAGCCACACTATCAACTCCCTACATGAGTAGGAGAATCGGCAACTCAACTCTCGAGATTTAGACTAAAGATCTTCTTAGGCGGTATCCGAAACAAAGGGATGCTGCCAGCAGAAATCGTATGAAAGACACACTGATTAGGTTTCGCGATGGTTCCATTGGCATGAACAACACGTGCTCAAGGTCGACTCCAACTTCACCAAAGCTCGTCCTTCTCATATGTTTTTCAACGACACTGATATCCAGCAAGGAACACATATGGATAAAGAGCTCAAGAACAAAAGATCAGATGAAGGACACAACAGACCAGCTGCAGATTGATGATCGTAGCACCTCCGTTACAAAAGGGAGAAAGCGAAGCCCTGAAGGTACGACGGAAACCCAACCACGAGAAATCCTGGACTCGAAGAAAGAGAAGAGAGCGGATTCAAAACACGTAGAGGTAAGAGGAGAACAGCAGAGGGGTAAGGAGTAAAATCAGACCTAATCAGAACTATCCAACCGATTTTGCAAAAATAGTTTTGACACTCTACTTCGGCCGTTAGCTAGGTTATCCTACAGGCTGGACTTCTGGGGTATCGCAACTGCTGAGCTCTGATACCACTCTGTAACACCCTCAGAATCGGACCTATGCAAGTTTGAGCAAAATTCGCCAAACCCGCATAGAAACGATTCAAAGGTGCCCACCAGGCACTTTCGTGCGGGTGGAAAACGAAGTAATAACATTACACAACAGTCCTCGATGGGGTCCACAGAACAGATATATATAACAGCGACTCAAAGAGTCAAGAATACAGATATAATATACAAAGATCCAAATCACCTTGAAAAGATGGAGCGTCCGACTACGGACAAGATGCAAATGGGGCTAAGAGCCCTGAAGAATAACCAATGGCGTCCATAACCCTGCCCAGGCCAAGCCGGAAGGGTAACCCTGCTAACGGCGTCGATCTCAAAACCTGCTTAAACAAAAAGGGGGTGCCGGCAAAGGGCAAAGGAAAAAGAAGGAGCGTCAGTACTGAGGCCAGTACACGGCGAGGCTAGAATTCGGCGGTCCTCGCCTACATAGGTATGGTGGACTGAGCGGCAGTGGCAGCATGCACTGACAGCCTATAGAGACTCGATACAACTGGCGGCTATCAGAGAGGGGTGAGAAAGACCTATTCGGATCCAACCTGATACTAGCATCAATCAAACCCATCCTGGCGTTTCCCCCTCGACACCGCTCGAGGAAGTCAACCGAGGGACTCACACAGTTGGCAGTTTTATTTATCCGGTTATCGTTGCAGCAATTACTAGTCAGGTTAAAGATAGTCGTCCTGATAAAGTAAGCAGTGGGTCATTTTAATTAACCATTCCGTGATAGTTACAGCAATTACTAATCAGGTACAGATAGCATGAGATAAACCCAAAACCCAGCAGTTGTTGGTACTTTTATTCAGCCATTCCGTTGTAGTTGCATTACTTACTAGTCAGGTACAATGGTCGCAAGCGACACTCCAAAACAAGCATTTGTGGGCAGTATTAATTAGCCATTCCATTATAGTGAAGCTGATTACTAGTCATTATAAAGTCAAATTTATAGCAGTAAACTTTAGTTATGCTTGTCTATGGTCGAGATACTGTGCTCCAAGTCGTCCATATCCGCGGACACGGCTTTCAGAAAGTTTTACCCGGCCGGGGTGCACCAATAGCAACACACACTCGATCAACCTCGGAAAAACCAAATCAAAACCCAACGAGGCCTTCACGACAAAGCAATCACAAGATTCAGAAATATTTCAGGGGGCCACCCCTTAAGTAGATCCCGCAACGGAGTAAGCAAGCTCCGAGACGGCCTCAAGGTCTGGGTGGACGGCTGTGAGCGACTGGGAACCCCAAACGGGGCTTGTCGACACCGCGTAAACGTGTCCCGATCCTAAACAGTACAGGTGCTATTTGTCGCACAATCGTAAATAAAGCGGTAAAACATGGCATAAGTACAGGATCGTAAATAAAACCTCAAACTAGTTTGTGGCCCCAAGAAATAAGACTGAATCAAGCTCTGGCTCAGGGGGGTCCCATATACCTCCCGGATGTGGATAACGCGATAAATCAAGGAACAGGTATCAAGTACTCGGGGTCTTACGGGACACAAGTGGGCGTTCGGAAACCAAATATTATCTATCACCCACCGATGCCTCTCCTTATCTCAATTTTAGTTGTTAAACAGGAATTAAAGTGAACAATAAGTAAAACTATGATAAGCTCCAACATCAACATGCGGCAATACATCAACAACTGTGGCATTTGACAACACGCAACATCACTTGAGCAAGCGACTACGGCGCGCAAGTCCAGCTATCTACCAAACAACAGGTAATAGGAGGTGGCCATGGCAATATACGGCTGCAAGGGATATCACGGGTACGAAAACTAGAGCATCGCAACACAGATAGCAATAGATCAACAGGAGGGAATAAAGACTATAAAAGTAAGATAGGTAGAAAGAGGGAGATGCTCGCCTGAAAACATTGTCGAGGGTTCAACCGAAGATCGGGACGAAGCTCACATCAACTCAACGGCCTTATCCGCGAAGAAGCAAAACACTAGAAGAAACACCGGATGCAATATTTAATACAACGGCAGAAGATCGGCATGATGCATGTATGATGCATGGCATGGCGGAGGTGCAATGCAATTAGGTCAGGATTAAGCGGAATCGGGGTCCCGACAATTAATTAGGTGGTTCAAGTTGTTTAGGACCCCCGCAATTTAAATGTTGTTTAACAAGGCAGAATATATCACCGGTTCGCTACACAAGTTTAAATGAGGCCAATATAAGGCTAGATTTGCCCGCATATGGGCCCCATATTTAATTATTAGGTGAATCGACGTAAGGCCCCCAACCACAGATATGCATGCGAGTATGACATTTCAATATGCAACAAGTTGTTATTATGTTATAAAATAGGGTTTTCGGGAAGGGGTTCACACATTAGGGTTCGGCGAACTTGGGGTTCCGGGGGTCCAGGGTTCGACAGGGTCCAGGGTTCGACGGTTCGGTCTCGGCGGCTCGTTCTCGGACATCGGGCAGATCTTGGCGTTCCTTGGTCTTCGGGTCATGTCGACGGTCATGGCGTTCGGGATGAAGTACTTGGTCTGGCGTCGGGGCATCGGATTCTTCCGGGTCGGTGTCGTTCTTGTCGCATCGTGTGAGTTTTGCGTGTGTTCATCGTGTTCTTTGGGAGGTGTGTGTTCGCTTCCGCTACCTTCTCCCTTTCCCCTCGCTTTCCCATCGATTTGACCATGAGATCCGTGAAGATCGGGCACCCAAGAGGTTAACCCCTCCATCATACCGGGTCTGGAACCAGTACTACCGCTCCGCGGCACTACCGCCCCCTGCTACCGCTCCCCGCTGAAGACGCCAACGGAAGTCCCAGGATGGCAAGCGGTACTACCGGACCCGGAAGCGGTACTACCGGTTGACCGGTACTACCGGACGTGCTAGACCGGTACTACCGGACGTGCGTGAACCTGATCGTGTTAAGTCGGCCCAGCGCCCTGTAACCCTCACTATATTTCCCTATTTGTTCCCAAAATACCCCTGTTTATGTGGTTGTCCTATAAATAGCCCCCACCCTCTATTGTAAACCCTAGACTTGGATAATAATAGATTAAGGACACCCCTTTGAGGATCTTTCAATCTATTGGTCTCATGCTCCTACCAAGGGGCACCCTATTATCCACCCTCCTCTTGGATCTTGCCTAGTGCGTTCAAGTTGTACAAGGCATTGGGTTCTCGGTTTCTCGCCCCCAAGTCGTCATGATCTCACCAAACATCTCGCCACCGATCCTAGAGATTATGTTGGACCGGTTGCCACTGGCGTGAGTTATCGGCGTGTATCGTGATTTGTGTGCGTGTGTTCATGGTTTTCATCCCTTCTTCCCCCGTCCACCGCTTTTCCCTCGTTTTCCATGGAGATTCGTGAAAGATCGGGCCACCCCAAGGGGTTCCCCCCTAACATATTGGTATCAAGAGCAAGGTTGATCACGAATTTTCCCCCAATTTTTCTTTTATCCCCCTTAAAAAATCGAAAATCCCACCAAAAAGAGCCCCAATTTGCCTTCGGATCGATCTTTGGATTTGGTGAGTTTTTCGTGGTTTTGGTCCATAGATCTGTTGCTTTTGGAGTCGATCTATAGCCCCTGTTATTCCTAGCCTAGCCTTTCGGTTAGATTCCAACGAATTTGAGCTTTGTGTCAATTGGATCCCGTTCTTGTTCTGCGACCAGCGGTACTACCGGTCGCGCAGGCGGTACTACCGCCGTCCGGTACTACCGGTCGTACCTGGCAGTACTACCGCACGTCACAGAAACTTTTTCTTCTCTCTTGACGCCTCACTTTCGTTTGCTGACTTTCCCCTCTTTAACTTGTTCGTGTTTCGCGTGTTTGTCGCCATTTTAACACAAGCTTCCGCATCAAAGTCACCACGCGCTCAATGACACCGCGACACTCGAACATCATCCCCACCAACGGTTGCAAGTCATCAAAAATACCAAAGGTATAACTTGCGCCACTTTGACAGCCCCATATCTTCCTTTGCGTGTATCTATCCTATGAGAGCAACTCATTTTATGTTTGTCTAAGCATTGTGCCCTTTCCTTTGGAAAGTGAGAGTGTGAGGCCAAATACAAAAGTTAACATAGTAGCATAGAAAGGGAGAAAAAAGGAAAAGAATCAAAAAAAAATAGAAAGATGCATAGTCTCCCAATACAAAGAGAATACCAAGCTTGTAAGCTAGAGAGAGAGAGAAAAGAGCGCACCAAGGCAAGTGCACAAATCTATTTCTTATCCTCTTTTGGCAAACGAGTTGTGGTCTCACCTTGAGTTGGCACGACAACCAAGCGTAGTCTTCGTTAGGACCTTTTGTGCTCATTTTCATAGTCGTGCTAACCCCGTTATTATCCACGTGTGCGTTCTTCCGTGTTTTTGTAGATCGTATCCTTTTTCTTTTGATATTTGGTTCTTTACCACTTAGAACAATAACCTTTTGCTTGGATCGTTTCGTTTGGTTTTCCACAATCCTAACTTTCCACCAAAAGCTTTTGAGAGTTGTAGCATATTTGTGTGTGAGTTTCTTTATCATTTCACTTTGCACGTTGTTCGCTCCTTTGTGTGGCAGTTGGTTTGATATAATCTCCAAGGTGAGTTAAAAGGCTAGCTCTACGCACCCTTTTTCTCCATATACAACCCTTGTCGGCTTTGCATCATGGATAGGAATGGCGAGCCGTCCCAACCACCACCACCTCCGGAAGACGACACACAATACATGACAAGATGGAACCATTGGAAGGTCCGCGGAGAATTAAACTACTGTTGTGAAGCTCTCAAGCGGCGCCAAGATGAACAATTTAGCGAAGCCCGCGTGGAGTTCAAGAACATCGACAACCGCTTCGAAGAAGTCCGAGGCCAAATGCATGCCATGCAACACAACCTCGGTCATCAAAATGAAGCTCTTGGTCGCGCACTCGCCTCAACGGATGAGAAGCTTCAACGCCTCATTGATGGGCTAGCAAGGCCATGCTCGTGCGACTCAAGCTCATCTCGGCACTCCTCAAGTGAATCAAGTGCACCTCGCCGTCACGCTTCAAGGCACCGGGATGGACCCGTTCTTCAATCCATGAGCTCTTCTCAAGCGGTACCATCTCCACGACACGCCGCAACGTCAAGCTATGATGGTGACCTCTCCGCAAGACCTCCAAGACGTGAAGCGAACCGGCCACAACCAAGGGCACTTGTGATTCAACAAGAGCAACCTCACATGGACCACCAAGCCCATCGTCGTCGACATGTCCTTTCAACAACAAGTGAAGCATACGAAGAGGATGAACAAGATCACCGTCGACATGAAGCACTTGAAGATTCACCAAGGCGTCATGATGGGGCAAAGGTGTCCAATCTTTCGATGAGATGGCGATAATCGATTTGGTGGAGTTCGGGCTTAACGATCCGACTACACGTGCGAGCACGAGCGCCAATGCAATCGCTAGGCCAATCTCCTGGAGGTTACCGATCCTGCGTGAACACGATCAGCCTGACCAACGAGGGTCTTAATTCCTACCTGAAATCGAGAACAAGTAAGAACTAATATTGCAATCAAGATATTGCGGATTAAGAGGAAAGCTTTATTGAAAAGGTGGGATCCTGAATAGGTGCGAAGTACAAGAGGCCTCTGCGGCGCTCGAGCCATGGCGAACTTGCTATGATGGCTAACTTAATGTCTAAACAAAATCCGAGTCTAGGGGAACGGCTATGGGGAGTATTTAAGGGCGAAAAGGTGGGGTTTCGGCCAGCCATGGAAGTGGTGGCCGAATCCAATCCTAGAAGTCCTTTTCCCCTCAAATACGGACTCTAAAATGTGGCTAATTAAAATCCTGCGAAAATTACATGGGCCTGGCCCAAAATAAAGGTATCGCAGCACCATATTAAGCTATGGACGAATTCGTGAAGTATTGATCTTGAATATTTCGTCCAAGCCTTCTTTCTTCATTATGGTGGCCTCAAAGTTCTGAAATCTTCATCCGTGGCCTTCTCTTGGATCATCACACGCTTGCTGCCATCTCCATGCATGGCCATGCTCCAATGCTTGTCCCTCTCATCCATGCTTGGTCCATCATTCCTAAGAGTAAGAAATACATCTGATTTAGGCAGCATCATATTCTCATGTATGTGAGGAATAGTTCCAAGAAACGAAAGTACCTGATAGTTAAGTTGTTTGTCACGAGATCTTGTGATGGGTCCTTGTATGTGTGTAGATGTAGGTACAACGGTTGTATCAATAGAAGGGATCTACACATCATGCTCCCCTTCTTGAATTGAAGTCGTCCTCGACGCAATCTCATCTTCCTCACCAAAGTAAGGCTTCAAATATGCAATGTTAAACGTAGGACTAACCGTACCAAAGTCTGCAGGAAACTCAAGTTTATATGCATTATCATTTATTTTCTCTAACACCTTAAAGGGACCAGAAGCACGCGGCATTAACTTAGACTTGCGTAAATCAGGAAAGCGATCCTTACGCAAATGTAACCAAACAAGATCTCCAACATCAAACACAACATGCTTTCTCCCTTTATCCCCAGCAAGTTTATACTTAGCATTCATATGTTTGATGTTATCTTTAGTAGTCTTATGCAAGTTTAATATCATTTGATGCAGCCCGACCTACGGTCGTTACTACATCAAGGTCTCCAACTTACGCCAAGTCGCCATGGACTCCAAAGGTGAATCCGTTCCTCTATGAAAGCTCACTTCCTACCCTATTGAATGGTATGCTACTTCATACTCCGTCACATATTCATGATAGGTTCACACCGACCAGTACGGAGGCAAGGGAGGAAGCCCGAAGCATCAAGCCCGACAAGACGGAAGCATGGAAGAGGAGGAGGAAGAAGACAGATCAGCAGCTGCTAGGTTCAAGCGGTACTACCGGTCGGCGGAACCGGTACTACCGCCCCCTGCTACCGCCCGGTACTGAAGCCTGTGCCATCGCCACTGGATGCCCCGGTACTGGCTTGCGGTACTACCGCCCGCAAGAGGTACTACCGGTCTCCAAAGCGGTACTACCGGTGATGACCGGTACTACCGGTCCCAAGTCCGGTACTACCGGTCATGTCAGTGCCTGCGTGCACTAGTTGGGCCACAGCCCATGTATCCCCCCTTTACTTACCTATTCGCCTAGTTTATCCCCAAACTACCCTTGTTAAGTGGTTGGCCTATAAATAGAGCCCCCACCCCTCATGTATCCCTTAGGCATAGATGATAGACTAAAGATAACCCCCATTGTGGAATCTCTAGTTTTGCCTCATCCCCTTTACCAAGGGGACCGACTATCGTCACCAACCTCGATTGGACTTTGCATCACGCATCCATCGTTCAACAAGGCCTTGGGTTCTCGGTTTCTCGCCCCCAAGTCGTCAAGACCCTCCTCAAGGTGTTCTTCCCTCTCCGATGTGGATTTGAGGGAGCACGTTGACCGATCTTTCCTTGCGAGGATTCTATCGGACCGGTGGCCGCCGTTCGGGAGCAGTCGGCCTTGTATCGTGTGAGTTTTGCGTGTGTTTATCGTGTTCTTCGCGAGGTGTGTGTTCTCTTCCGCTACCTTCTCCCTTTCCCCTTGCTTTCCTTTAGATTTGACCACGAGATTCGTGAAGATCGGGCACCCAAGAGGTTAACCCCTCCATCATCATTTCAGCGCGTTGTGTAGCATCCAAATTATGTTGCACCGAAGTAGGTAAAGGCAATAAATCAATAGGTGCACGAGGAACAAAATGTTATGGGGTAACCCGTGGGTTGGCCCGATCTTTCACGAATTCCACGAGAAACGAGGGGGTTAGCGGTGGTCGGGGATGAAAACGAGGAAGGAGAGGAAAACCACGAACACACACACACCAAAACACGATACACGCCTACCTCTCACGCCGGTGGCAACCGGTCCAACATAATCCCTAGGATCGGTGTTGGGCGAAGCTCGCTCTCCATGCCAACAACGGGGGATGAGGTGCTTGGTGAGATCTTGACGACTTGGGGGCGAGAAACCGAGAACCCAAGGCCTTGTACAACTTGAACGCACTAGGCAAGATCCAAGAGGGGGGTGGAAAATCCGGTGCTCCTTGGTAGGAGCATGAGACCAATAGATATAAGTCCTCAAAGGGTTTCCTTAATATCTATTATTATCCAAGTCTAGGTTTTACAATGGAGGGTGGGGGCTATATATAGTCCAGCCACAAAACAGGGGTAGTTTCGGAACGAAAAGGCAAATTATAGTAAGGGATACAAGGCACTGGGCCTAATTCAGGCATTCAGGGTCAGTCAGGACCGGTAGTACCGGTCCAGCAACCGGTAGTACCGGTCGTAACCGGTAGTACCGCTCCGGGAGCGGTTGTACCGCTTGAGGGCCTGGAGCTTCCGTCGGAGGGGCCAGTGGCGAGCGGTAGGAGGGGGCGGTAGTACTGCTGTTCGGTAGTACCGGTTGCTGGGCCGGTAGTACGGCTTGCGTCTGGGGCGTGGAGTGGTGCTTCCTGGAGCGTCCGGTAGCTGGGGCCGGTAGGACCGCTTGGAGCGGTAGTACCGGTCGGCTCAACCGGTAGTACCGCTTGCGTCTGGCAGCGACTGGTTGCTTCCCCTCTGTTCCTTGGGTCCTTCTCTTCGTACCTGATGATGCACAGTGTATGCGTATGAAGTAGCAAGCCATCCAAGGGTGTGTCGAAGTCACACAAGGAGAGGAGCGAGTTCACCTTAGCTTGAAGGAGTTTGGCTCGGGCGCGAGACATGGGTCCACTTGGGGAGCTCGTGGGAGTAGATGTAGTAGCGGTCATAGGACGGGCTGGATCAGCTCCCCCCCCCTTGGGAAAGAGTCGTCCTCGACTCTTCAACCGTCACAACTTCCTCTTCGCCATGGTAGGGTGAGCGGTCCTTGACATTGAATGTCGAGCTCACAAGATACTTTGATGTTGGTATATCGATGACATAGGCGTTGTTGTTGATTCTCTTGAGCACCTTGAATGGTCCATCGCCTCTTGGCTTTAGCTTGGAATCGTGTTCCTTGGGGAAGCGGTCTTTACTCAAGTGGATCCACACAAGGTCGCCCTAATCAAAGATCATCTCTTTCTTGGTCTTGTTTAGCCTTGATGCTTGGCGAAGGACTTGTTGCTCGATCGTAGCTCGTGTGTCTTCATGGAGTTTCTTCATTGTTTGGGCCCGCTTGACAACGTCCATATTGGCACGTTCATGAAGTGGAAGTGGAAGGATATCGAGCGCGGTGAGAGGCTCGAAGCCGTAGACGATCATGAACGGGCTCCTCATGGTGGTGGAGTGCTTGGCGCGGTTGTAGGCGAACTCGGCATGTGGAATACATTCCTCCCAGTCTTTAAGGTTCTTCTTTATCAACACCCGAAGGAGTGTGCCAAGACTTCAATTGACGACCTCGGTTTGTCCATCGGTTTGAGGATGCGAGGCGGACGAGAAGAGAAGCTTTATGCCGAGCTTGGCCATGAGAGTCTTCCAGAAGTAGCTCATGAATTTTACGTCGCGGTCGGAGACGATTGTTCTAGGCACACCGTGTAGCCGAATTATTTCCCTGAAAAACAAATTGGCTACATGTGAAGCATCATCGGTCTTATGGCACGGAATGAAATGTGCCATTTTAGAAAAGCGATCCACGACTACAAATATGGAATCATGTCCATGTTTAGATCTAGGCAAGCCTAACACAAAGTCCATGCTAATGTCCGACCAAGGTGTATGAGGAATAGGCAATGGCATATAAAGACCAAATGGGTTGGACTTAGACTTTGCTTGGATACATGTAGTGCATCGTTGGACGTGGCGCTCCACGCCGCGCTTCATCTTTGGCCAAAAGTAGTGAGTGGAGAGCATGTCATATGTCTTGTCACGGCCAAAGTGACCCATAAGGCCTCCACCATGGGACTCTTGAAGAAGCAAAAGTTGGAGAGACGATTTCGGAATGCAAAGCTTGTTTTGTTTGAAAAGAAAGCCCTTATGCAAATAGAAATCATCAATCCCTTTGTCTAATGAACATTGTGCAAATATTGGTCCAAAGAAAGGGTCGGACGCGTACAAAGATTTGATGTCATCAAGACCCAAGACATTGACTTCGAGTCGTGTAAGAAGGCTTGTGTTTTTGCGAGACAAGGCGTCCGCTACCACATTTTCTTTGCCCTTCTTGTATTTGTCAATGTAAGGAAAAGACTCCATAAACTCAACCCATTTTGCGTGCCTTTTACTCAAGTTGGCTTGGCCCTTAAGATACTTCAACGACTCATGGTCGGAATGGATGATAAATTCTTTGGGCCAAAGATAGTGTTGCCACACTTGAAGAACTCGAACCAAGGCAAAAATTTCTTTGTCATAAATGGGATAATTGAGGCGTGCGCCATCAAGTTTCTCACTATGGTAAGCAATAGGACGCCCATTTTGCATAAGGACGCCACCAATGCCAATACCACTAGCGTCACATTCAATCTCAAAGGTTTTTGTGAAATCCGGCAATGCAAGAAGTGGTGCTTTGGTGAGCCTCTTTTTGAGCTCATCAAAAGCCTTTTGTTGTGCTTTTCCCCAAACGAACGTGACATTTTTCTTGGTCAATTCGTTGAGGGGGCAGGCAATGGTAGAAAAATCTTTCACAAAGCTACGGTAAAAGCCGTCCACGTATGTCCTTGACTTTTGAGACATCCACTTCTATGCCATTAGAAGACACAACAAAACCAAGGAAAATCAGCTTGTCTCTTGCAAAAGTGCACTTTGGGAGATTAGCATAAAGCTTTTCATGACGAAGGATTTGAAGGACCTCCTTAACATGAGTAACATGCTCCTCTAGTGACTTGCTATAGACAAGAATGTCATCAAAGTAAACAACTACACTCTTCCCAATTAGAGATCTCAAAATATGGTTCATGAGGCGCATGAAGGTAGATGGGGCGTTAGATAAGCCAAAAGGCATAATCAACCATTCATAGAGACCAAGCTTGGTCTTGAAGGCGGTTTTGCACTCATCACCTTCAGCCATGCGAATTTGATGGTAACCACTACGAAGATCAGTTTTCGAAAATATAGTGGCTCCACATAAATCATCAAGCATGTCATCAAGACGCGGTATAGGATGTCAATAACGCACGGTGATAGCATTGATTGGACGGCAGTCCATGCATAACCGCAACGTATCATCCGTTTTTGGGACTAGGATCACGGGGACCGCGCTTGGGCTAGTGCTTACTTGGATCAAACCTTTGGAGACGAGTTGGTTGATTTGACGTTCGATCTCCTTCGTCTCTTCCGGGTTCGTGCGATACGCGGTGCGGTTTGGGAGTGGGGCGCCGGGTATGAGGTCGATGCGGTGCTCGATTCCACGAAGAGGAGGAAGGCCATGAGGAAGTTCTTCGGGAAAAACGTCTTGGAATTCCTGCAAAATAGTCATCAAAGAAGGAGGAACATTTGTCAAGTCGTTAGTTCCTTGCGCTAGTCCCTTGCATACAAGGACATAGTGCAAGATGGATGGGTTGTTCCGCACTTCTCTCATCTCACTTTTGGTGGCAAGAAGAACACTATTAGTTTTTCCACTCGAGTTTGGCTTGTGGATCTCACTCACTATGGTGTGGTTCTCTTGCTCACCACTCTTATCACAAGGTGTTTTTGCGTGTTGCGCCCTCGCTAAAACCTTTGCATTGTCCACAATTATTTGGCTAGGAGTCATTGGTTGCAACACACAAGTTTTATCAAGCCATTTGAAGGTGTAAGTGTTTGAGTGACCATTATGCAAAGCACGCTTGTCATATTGCCACGGTCTTCCGAGCAGCATATGGCAAACCGTCATTGGGACCACGTCACATTCCACCATGTCCTTGTAGTGCCCAATTGAGAACGTCACCGAGACGGTGTGCTTGATCTTGACGGATCCTTGGGCACTTAGCCATTGGATATGGTAGGGGTGTCTATGCGGATGGAGGGTGAGGTTGAGTTTCTCACACAATTCCGTGCTTGCAAGGTTGTGGCAACTCCCACCATCGACGACAACTTTGATGGACTTCCCATTGATGCCGGCACGAGTTTGGAAGATGTTCGAGCGTTGGTCTTCATTTTCATTGGCTTGTGTAGTTAAGACCCTTGTGACCACAAACGATGGACTTGCGTCATGCTCACACACGAGAAGTTCTTGGTCCTCTTCCAAATGTTGCCTTGCCATGGCTTCCTTGAATCTTGCATCAAACTCTTCTTCACTCAAGTATTCTTCATCGCCGTTGTCATGGATGAACAAAACTTTCTTGTTCCCACATGCATTCGACTTGTGCCCTTTGCCTCCACACTTGTAGCATTCACCGGTGAATGGTTGATCATCCCTTGTGTGTTTGCCACTTGGGGCTGTTTTCCTTGAGGGAGAGTTGGCTTGAAGGGAAGCTTGGTGGTACTTGAGGAGCTTCCACTTGGTGTTGTTGGAGTAGTGGTTGACACTTGCTTGTAGGTGAAGTACGTCTTTGGCTTGTTGTACTTTATGTCCTCTTGCACTTGACGCTCGGCCTTCGATGCGATGTGCACAAGCTCAACCATGTTGTTGTACTTTTGGAACTCGGTGATGCGCTTGATGGGATGGTTCAAGCCATTGAGGAAACGTGCCATTGTTTGTTCATCTCGCTCTTCAATGTTGGCACGGATCATGTTGAGCTCCATTTGCTTGAAGTACTCTTCCACGGTCTTTGTTCCTTGACTAAGCGTTTGAAGATTGTTGAAGAGGTCATGCGTGTAGTGTGAAGGAACAAAGCGGGATCTCATATGATCCTTCATATCTTGCCAAGTTGCGATTGGAGGCTCTTCTTTTGCTTCGCGAGCGAGTTGGACTTGTTCCCACCAAAGGTTGGCATACTCATCAAACTCGAGGGATGCCATGGCCATCATCTTCTCATTGCTATAGTTGTGCATGCGGAAGATCTTGTCGACCTTGAGTTCCCAAGAGAGATATTCCTCGGGCTCATTGGAACCGGTGAACTTGGGCATGGTGAACTTGAGCTTGCCGAAAGTTTCTTCTCCATTGCGGTTCCGGTTGCGGCGGTTGCCATGATTTGGGCGGTCATCATCATCATCCGATCTCTCATGTCTTGCTTGGTGATTGTTTCGTTGCTCTTGCGGTTGTTGAGGTGCCGCGTTTGGTGGTGGAACTTGTTGTTGACGACGAGCTTGAGGAGCTTGCTCGTTTTGTTGTCGCGGTTGAGGACGAGGAGGGGGTTGATGGTCCTCACGACGAGCTTGGGGAGATTGCTCTTGTTCTTGTCGTGGTTGATGCCGAGGAGCATTGTCTTGCGCCCTGTGGCGAGGAGGACGTCGAGCCGCATGCGCAATGGGCTGCTCTTCTTCTTCTTGATGTAGAGGAGGCTCATCATGACCATCATGTTGCCGACGTGGACGCTCATGTCGATGATGACGCCTTGGAGGGTCTTCGAGTGCTTCACGTCGACGGTGATCTTGTTCGTCCTCTTCGGATGCTTCACTTGTTGTTGAAGGGGCATGTCGACGTCGATGGCCTTGGTGGTCCATGCGAGGTTGCTCTTGTTGAATCACAAGTGTCCTTGGTTGTGGCCGGTTCGCTTCGTCTTGGAAGTCTTGCGGAGAGGTCACCATCATAGCTTGACGTTGCGGCGTGACGCGGAGATGGTACCGCTTGCGAAGAGCTCATGGATTGGAGAACGGGTCCATCCCGGTGTCTTGAAGCGTGACAACGAGGTGCACTTGATTCGCTTGAGGAGTGCCGAGATGTGCTTGATTCGCGCGACCGTGGCCTTGCTAGTCCATCAATGAGGCGTTGATGTGGACATCCCTACTATTGATACAACCGTTGTACCTACAACAACACACATACAAGGACCCATCACAAGATCTCGTGCCAAACAACTTAACTATCAGGTACTTTCGTTTCTTGGAACTATTCCTTACATACATGAGAATATGATGCTGCCTAAATCAGATATATTTCTTACTCTTAGGAATGATGGACCAAGCATGGATGAGAGAGATAAGCATTGGAGCATGGCCATGCATGGAGATGGCAGCAAGCATGTGATGATCCAAGAGAAGGCCACGGATGAAGATTTCAGAACTTTGAGGCCACCATAATGAAGAAAGAAGGCTTGGACGAAATATTCAAGATCAATACTTTACGAATTCGTCCATAGCATAATATGGTGCTGCGACACCTTTATTTTGGGCCAGGCCCATGTAATTTTCGCAGGATTTTAATTAGCCACTTTTTAGAGTCCGTATTTGAGGGGAAAAGGACTTTTAGGGTTGGATTCGACAACCACTTCCATGGCTGGCCGAAACCCCACCTTTTCGCCCTTAAATACGCCCCATAGCCGAACCTTTAGACTCGGATTTTGTTTAGACATTAAGTTAGCCATAGTCGCAACTTCGCCAAGGCTCGAGCGTCGCAGAGGCCTCTTGTACTTCGCACCTATTCAGGATCCCACCTCTTCAATAAAGCTTTCCTCTTAATCCGCAATATCTTGATTGCAATATTGGTTCTTACTTGTTCTCGATTTCAGGTAGGAATTAAGACCCTCGCTGGTCAGGCTGATCGTGTTTCCGCAGGATCGGTAACCTCCAGGAGATTGGCCTAGCGATTGCATTGGCGCTCGTGCTCGCACGTGTAGTCGGATCGTCAAGCCCGAACTCCACCAAATCGACTATCATCATCTCATCGAAAGATCGGACACCTTTGCCCTATCAAGTGGTATCAGATTTCAGGTTGCTCGGTGAGATTTTACTGTTTTCGTAGATTAGATCTGTTTTTACCTATAACCCACGAAAAAGCCATAAACACAGTTATAGTTTCGATCCATCCCATAACCAACCTACGCCTCGCATTATCTTTTTTAGTTTTTGCATTGTTGAATTTGTGTCTACATCGTCGCGTCGAGTTGCTGGTCTTAGTATCTCGTCCCTTAGAGTTTCGAGTTCTGATCATAATAGTCACCGCCACACTCGCCGATCACCGCCACCATATTCCGCCACATATTCCGCCGCCATATACCCTGCCACCAAATCGACTGTCATCATCTCATCGAAAGATCGGACACCTTTGCTCGTTTCTCTGGTGGATTAAACAAGGACATTCAGCACATCTTAGAATATAAGGAATATAATTCTATCACTCGTTTGTTTCATCTTGCTTGCAAAGCTGAACGTGAAGTGCAGGATCGACACACACCATGGAGGAGGACTAATAATTCTGCAGGTCGCACATCCACTTGGACATCCCGACAATCAGCACCTCCTCGTGATTCGCTTCCAGCTACTGCCACATCCAAGGCCACCACAAGATTTCCAGCGACTCCTCCACCATCATCCAATGCTCCTGCTCGTAGTGCATCTTCTATGGCTTCCACGGGTAAGACAAAGGATATACAATGCCGCAAGTGCTGGGGTTTTGGTCATATTGAGAGACAGTGCACAACACAACGTGTGATGATGGTGCGCGAAGATGGTCAATACGATTCAGCGAGTGACTTTGATGAAGATACACTAGCCCTTATTTCTGCTCGAGATGGAGACAATTCTGATGCTGATGAAGAGCCAGAGGTAAGGGGAGCTGAAGCTGCTGATCAATACAAGAGCTTAATTACACAACGTGTGTTGAGTGTGCAATTGAGCAAATCTGAGCAAGATCAACGCCACAACCTGTTCCAAACACGTGGTGTTGTCAAGGAAAGAGCTATACGGATCATCATTGATGGAGGGAGTTGTAATAACCTGGCCAGTGTTGACATGGTAGAGAAGCTTGCGCTTCCAACAAGACAACGCCCACATTCATATTACATCCAATGGTTTGAGAGTTCTCGCAAGATCAAGGTAACAAGAACGGTACGCGTGCATTTTACTATTGGTACATATTCTGATTTTGTTGATTGTGATGTTGTACCTATGCAAGCTTGTTCTTTGTTACTTGGTAGACCATGGCAATTTGATAGAGAATCTGTTCATAATGGCAAAACTAATCACTATTCTCTTATGCATGATGGAAAGAAAATTGGTCTAAAACCTATGACTCCCGAACAGATTTTAAAAGATGATCTTGCTAGAGCTAGTAGAGCTAAAACTGAGGAGAAAAATAAAAGTGAGAATCAGATTGTTGCTGCAGATTTTATACCACCAAAGAACACTAAATCTGATTCTACACATGCTACTGAAATTCGTTTGAAGAGTCCATGTATGCTTGCAAATAAAATTGATATTGCTGAACTAGATATAACCAATACTCAATGTTATGCAATTGTCTGCAAAGAGGTTTTGTTTTCATTTGAGGATATGCCTCCTTCTTTGCCACCCGCTATTGCTAACCTTTTGCAAGAATATGAGGACGTCTTTCCCGCTGAGCTGCCACCAGGACTACCTCCTATTAGAGGAATTGAGCACCAAATTGATCTAATTCCTGGTGCCACGTTGCCCAACCGCGCGTCCTATAGAACCAATCCAGAGGAGACAAAGGAGATACAACGCCAAATTCAGGAACTACTCGACAGAGATCATATTCGTGAGTCCCTTAGCCCCTGTGCTGTTCCTATTATTTTGGTACCTAAGAAAGATGGTTCTTCGCGCATGTGTACTGATTGTAGAGCTATCAATAATATTACTATTCGCTATCGTCATCCTATTCCACGTTTAGATGACATGCTTGATGAATTGAGTGGCTCTACCATGTTTTCTAAAGTTGATTTGCGTAGTGGTTACCACCAGATTCGTATGAAATTAGGAGATGAATGGAAAACTGCATTTAAAACTAAGTTCGGTTTATATGAGTGGTTAGTAATGCCGTTTGGTTTAACTAATGCACCTAGCACTTTCATGAGATTAATGAACGAAGTTTTACGTGCTTTCATTGGACATTTTGTGGTAGTCTACTTTGTTGATATTCTGATTTATAGCAAATCTTTAGAGGATCATTTGGACCATTTACGTGTTGTTTTTAATGCTTTACGTGATGCACGTTTGTTTGGTAACCTTGAGAAGTGCACCTTTTGCACCAATCGAGTTGCGTTTCTTGGCTATGTTGTTACATCACATGATAGGGCAAAGGTGTCCGATCTTTCGATGAGATGGCGATAATCGATTTGGTGGAGTTCGGGCTTGACGATCCGACTACACGTGCGAGCACGAGCGCCAATGCAATCGCTAGGCCAATCTCCTGGAGGTTACCGATCCTGCGTGAACACGATCAGCCTGACCAGCGAGGGTCTTAATTCCTACCTGAAATCGAGAACAAGTAAGAACCAATATTGCAATCAAGATATTGCGGATTAAGAGGAAAGCTTTATTGAAAGAGGTGGGATCCTGAATAGGTGCGAAGTACAAGAGGCCTCTGCGACGCTCGAGCCTTGGCGAAGTTGCGACTATGGCTAACTTAATGTCTAAACAAAATCCGAGTCTAGAGGTTCGGCTATGGGGTGTATTTAAGGGCGAAAAGGTGGGGTTTCGGCCAGCCAAGGAAGTGGTGGCCGAATCCAACCCTAAAAGTCCTTTTCCCTCAAATACGGACTCTAAAAGTGGCTAATTAAAATCCTGCGAAAATTACATGGGCCTGGCCCAAAATAAAGGTGTCGCAGCACCATATTATGCTATGGACGAATTCGTAAAGTATTGATGTTGAATATTTCGTCCAAGCCTTCTTTCTTCATTATGGTGGCCTCAAAGTTCTGAAATCTTCATCCGTGGCCTTCTCTTGGATCATCACATGCTTGCTGCCATCTCCATGCATGGCCATGCTCCAATGCTTGTCCCTCTCATCCATGCTTGGTCCATCATTCCTAAGAGTAAGAAATGTATCTGATTAGGCAGCATCATATTCTCATGTATGTAAGGAATAGTTCCAAGAAACGAAAGTACCTGATAGTTAAGTTGTTTGGCACGAGATCTTGTGATGGGTCCTTGTATGTGTGTTGCTGTAGGTACAACGGTTGTATCAATAGTAGGGATGTCCACATCATGCTCCCCTTCTTGAATTGAAGTCGTCCTCGACGCAATCTCATCTTCCTCACCAAAGTAAGGCTTCAAATCTGCAATGTTAAATGTAGGACTAACCGTACCAAAGTCTGCAGGCAACTCAAGTTTATATGCATTATCATTGATTCTCTCTAACACCTTAAAGGGACCAGCAGCACGTGGCATTAACTTAGACTTGCGTAAATCAGGAAAACGATCTTTACGCAAATGTAACCAAACAAGATCGCCAACATCAAACACAACATGCTTTCTCCCTTTATCCCCAGCAAGTTTATACTTAGCATTCATGTGTTCAATGTTATCTTTAGTAGTCTTATGCAAGTTTAATATCATTTCAGCGCGTTGTGTAGCATCCAAATTATGTTGCACCGAAGAAGGTAAAGGCAATAAATCAATAGGTGCACGAGGAACAAAACCATACACAATCTCAAATGGGCACATCTTTGTGGTAGAATGCAATGAACGATTATAAGCAAATTCTATATGAGGTAAACACTCTTCCCACAATTTTAAGTTCTTCTTTAAAACAGCCCGTAACATAGTAGACAAAGTTCTATTTACTACTTCAGTTTGACCATCAGTTTGGGGATGACATGTAGTACTAAACAGCAATTTAGTCCCCAACTTAGCCCATAAACATCTCCAAAAGTGGCTAAGAATTTAGTATCACGATCAGAGACAATAGTATTTGGCACACCATGTAAACGAACAATTTCACGAAAGAACAAATCAGCAATATGCGCAGCATCATCCGTTTTATGACAAGGAATAAAGTGTGCCATCTTAGAAAACCGATCCACAACAACAAAAATACTATCCCTCCCCTTCTGTGTTCGTGGCAATCCAAAACAAAGTCCATAGAAATATCCTCCCAAGGAACACTAGGAACAGGAAGAGGCATATATAAACCATGTGGATTAAGCGCGAGACTTAGCTTTTTGACAAGTAGTGCAGCGTGCCACAAATCTCTCAACATCGCGACGCATACGTGGCCAAAAGAAGTGTGCAGCAAGAACTCCCGTCTTCTTGACACCAAAGTGTCCCATCAATCCTCCTCCATGCGCCTCCTGTAACAACAAAAGACGAACAGAGCTATCTGGAATGCATAGTTTGTTAGCACGGAACACAAATCCATCATTGAAGACGAACTTGTTCCAAGTTCTACTCTCTACAATTCTGCAACACATCTTTAAATTCAGCATCATGCACATATTGTTCCTTAATAGTTTCCAATCCAAATATTTTGAAGTCAAGTTGAGATAACAAAGCATAACGGCGTGACAAAGCATCAGCAATAATATTATCTTACCCTTTTTGTGTTTGATAACATAAGGAAAAGACTCAATAAATTCAACCCACTTTGCATGACGACGATTCAACTTAGCTTGACTACGAATATGCTTCAAAGATTCATGATCAGAATGAATAACAAATTCCTTAGGCCATAGATAATGTTGCCAAGTTTCTAATGTCCGAACCAACGCATATAATTCTTTATCATAAGTAGAATAGTTCAGACTAGCCCCACTCAATTTCTCACTAAAATATGCAACAGGTTTTCCCTCTTGTAATAACACCCCTCCCAAACCAATGCCACTAGCATCACATTCAAGCTCAAAAGTCTTAGTAAAATCAGGAAGTGGGAGTAAGGGAGCATGTGTTAGCTTATCTTTCAATATTGACGAAGGCCTGTTGTTTGCATCGCCCCCAAACAAAGGGCACATCCTTCTTGGTAAGCTCATGTAGCGGCGCGGCAATTGATCCAAAGTCTTTAACAAAGCGCCTATAAAAACCAGTCGAGGCCAAGAAAACTCCTCACTTGTGTGACCGTCTTGGGCTGCGGCATTCTCTCAATAGCTTCAATCTTGGCTGGATCCACTTCAATACCCCTGTGATTGTAACAAACCATAGCAAGAAACGCAACTCGATGGTGCAAAATGTGCACTTCTCAAGGTTACCAAACAAACGTGCAGCACGTTAAAGCATTGAAAACAGCCCGTAAATGGTCCCAAATGTTCCTCTAAAGATTGCTATAAATCAGAATATCATCAAAGATTAGCTACCACAAAACGGCCAATGAAAGCACGTAAAACTTCGTTCATTAATCTCATGAAAGTGCTAGGTGCATTAGTAAACCAAAAGGTTACTTAACCACTCATATAAACCGAACTTAGTTTTTAAATGCTGTTTTCCATTCATCTCCTAAATTCATACGAATCTGGTGGTAACCACTACGCAAATCAACTTTAGAAAACATGGTAGAGCCACTCAATTCATCAAGCATGTCATCTAAACGTGGAATAGGATGACGATTATATCGAATAGTAATATATTGATAGCTCTACAATCAGTACACATGCGCGAACAGAACCATCTTTCTTAGGTACCAAAATAATAGGAACAGCACAAGGGCTAAGGGACTCACGAATATGATCTCTGTCGAGTAGTTCCTGAATTTGGCGTTGTTGATCTCCTTTGTCTCCCTGGATTGGTTCTATATGCGCGCGGTTGTGGGCAACGTGGCACCAGGAATTAGATCAATTTGATGCTCAATTCCTCTAATCGGCATAGGTCCTAGGGGTAGTCCTTTGGTGGCAACTCAGCGGGAAAGACGTCCCTCATATTCCTGCAAAAGGTTAGCAACAGCGGGTGGCAAGAAGGAGGCATATCCTCAAATGAAAACAAAACCTCTTTGCAGACAATTGCATAACATTGAGTATTGTTTACATTAGTTCAGCAATATCAATTTTATTTGCAAGCATACATGGACTCTTCAACGAATTTCAGTAGCATGTGTAGAATCAGATTTAGTGTTCTTTGGTGGTCAAAATCTGCTAAGCAACAATCTGATTTCTCACTTTTATTTTTCTCCTCAGTTTTAGCTCTACTAGCTCTAGCAAGATCATCTTTTAAAATCTGTTCGGGGGTCATAGGTTTTAGACCAATTTTCTTTCCATCATGCATAAGAGAATAGTGATTAGTTTTTGCCATTATGAACGATTCTCTATCAAATTGCCATGGTCTACCAAGTAACAAAGAAAAACCAAGCTTGCATAGGTTACACATCACAATCAAACAAAATCAGAATATGTACCAATAGTAAAATGCACGCGTACCGTTCTGTACCTTGATCTTGCGAGAACTCTCAAACCATTGGATGTAGTATGAATGTGGGCGTTGTCTTGTTGGAAGCGCAAGCTTCTCTACCATGTCAAACACTGGCCAGATTATTACAACTCCCTCCATCAATTGATGTCCGTATAGCTCTTTCCTTGACAACACCACGTTGTTTGGAACAGGTTGTGGCGTTGATCTTGCTCAGATTTGCTCAATTGCACACTCAAACACACGTTGTGTAATTAAACTTTGTATTGATCAGCAGCTTCAGCTCCCATTA
>CAJUWN010001764.1:0-35626 GCA_910589765.1 Avena atlantica | reverse complement strand
ATGACCAGAAACTCGTCGTTTTCTTGTTTTATGGTCGTTTTCATGAGCTATTGCCCCAAGTTTTATGGTTCTAGGGCTATTTAAAGCAACCTTAAGACCCGGTACATATTTGAGAGTTATGCCTAAAAACTCGTCGTTTTCGTGTTTTATGTTCATTTTCATGAGTTATTGCCCATAGTTTTTGGGTTTCAGCCGAATTTGCATGTCTCAAAAGAACCCTGACATGTTTGAGAGATATGACCAGAAACTCTCCTATCTCGCGTTTTATGGCGTTTTCATGAGCTATTGCCCACTGGTTTTGGGGTTCTAGGGCGATTTACAACGACTTTAAGACCCGATACATGTTTTGAGAGTTATGCCTAAAACTCGTCTTTTTTTTTTCGTGTTTATGGCCATTTTTATGCGTTTTTGTTCAATTGGATTTGCAAGCATGTAAGACCCCGTTACATTTTTTTAGATATATGACTAAAAACTCGTAGTTTTCGTGTTTTATGGCCATTTTCATGAGCTACCCGCCACATGTTTAGGGGTTCTAGGGCGATTTACAATGACCTTCCGACCTGATACATGTTGAAAGATATGACCAGAAACTCGTCGTTTTCCGCGTTTTATGGCTGTTTTCATGAGCTATTGCCCACAGTTTTATGGTTCTAGGGGTATTTAAAGCAACCTTAAGATCCGATACATGTTTGAGAGTTATGCCTAAAAACTCGTCGTTTTCGTGTTTTGATGGTCATTTTCATGAGTTATTGCCCACAGTTTTTGGGTTTCAGCCGGATTTGCATGTCTCGAAAGAACCCTGACATTTTTGAGAGATATGACCAGAAACTCGCCGTTCTCGTGTTTTATGGCCGTTTTCATGAGCTATTGCCCACAGTTTAGGGGTTCTAGGGCGATTTACAGTGACCTTCCGACCTGATACATGTGGAAAGATATGACCAGAAACTCGTCGTTTTCTTGTTTTATGGTCGTTTTCATGAGCTATTGCCCACAGTTTATGGTTCTAGGGCTATTTAAAGCAACCTTAAGACCCGGTACATATTTGAGAGTTATGCCTAAAAACGTCGTTTTCGTTTTATGTTTCATTTTCATGAGTTATTGCCCATAGTTTTTGGTTTCACCGAATTTGCATGTCTCAAAAGAACCCTGACATGTTTGAGAGATATGACCAGAAACTCTCCTATCTCGCGTTTTATGGACGTTTTCATGAGCTATTGCCCACGGTTTTGGGGTTCTAGGGCGATTTACAACGACTTTAAGACCCGATACATGTTTGAGAGTTATGCCTAAAAACTCGTCTTTTCGTGTTTATGCCATTTTTATGCGGTTTTTGTTCAATTGGATTTGCAAGGCATGTAAGACCCGTTACATTTTTTAGATATATGACTAAAAACTCGTAGTTTTCGTGTTTTATGGCCATTTTCATGAGCTACCGCCCATGTTTAGGGTTCTAGGCGATTTACAATGACCTTCCGACCTGATACATGTTGGAAAGATATGACCAGAAACTCGTCGTTTTCGCGTTTATGGCTGTTTTCATGAGCTATTGCCCACAGTTTTATGGTTCTAGGGCTATTTAAAGCAACCTTAAGATCCGATACATGTTTGAGAGTTATGCCTAAAAACTCGTCGTTTTCGTGTTTTATGGTCATTTTCATGAGTTATTGCCCACAGTTTTTGGGTTTCAGCCGGATTTGCATGTCTCGAAAGAACCCTGACATTTTTGAGAGATATGACCAGAAACTCGCCGTTCTCGTGTTTTATGGCCGTTTTCATGAGCTATTGCCCACAGTTTAGGGGTTCTAGGGCGATTTACAGTGACCTTCCGACCTGATACATGTTGGAAAGATATGACCAGAAACTCGTCGTTTTCTTGTTTTATGGTCGTTTTCATGAGCTATTGCCCACAGTTTTATGGTTCTAGGGCTATTTAAAGCAACCTTAAGACCCGGTACATATTTGAGAGTTATGCCTAAAAACTCGTCGTTTTCGTGTTTTATGTTCATTTTCATGAGTTATTGCCCATAGTTTTTGGGTTTCAGCCGAATTTGCATGTCTCAAAAGAACCCTGACATGTTTGAGAGATATGACCAGAAACTCTCCTATCTCGCGTTTTATGGACGTTTTCATGAGCTATTGCCCACGGTTTTGGGGTTCTAGGGCGATTTACAACGACTTTAAGACCCGATACATGTTTGAGAGTTATGCCTAAAAACTCGTCTTTTTTCGTGTTTATGGCCATTTTTATGCGGTTTTTGTTCCAATTGGATTTGCAAGGCATGTAAGACCCGTTACATTTTTTAGATATATGACTAAAAACTCGTAGTTTTCGTGTTTTATGGCCATTTTCATGAGCTACCGCCCACTGTTTAGGGGTTCTAGGGCGATTTACAATGACCTTCCGACCTGATACATGTTGGAAAGATATGACCAGAAACTCGTCGTTTTCCGCGTTTTATGGCTGTTTTCATGAGCTATTGCCCACATTTTATGGTTCTAGGGCTATTTAAAGCAACCTTAAGATCCGATACATGTTTGAGAGTTATGCCTAAAAACTCGTCGTTTTCGTGTTTTATGGTCATTTTCATGAGTTATTGCCCACAGTTTTTGGGTTTCAGCCGGATTTGCATGTCTCGAAAGAACCCTGACATTTTTGAGAGATATGACCAGAAACTCGCCGTTCTCGTGTGTTTTATGGCCGTTTTCATGAGCTATTGCCCACAGTTTAGGGGTTCTAGGGCGATTTACAGTGACCTTCCGACCTGATACATGTTGGAAAGATATGACCAGAAACTCGTCGTTTTCTGTTTTATGGTCGTTTTCATGAGCTATTGCCCACAGTTTTATGGTTCTAGGGCTATTTAAAGCAACCTTAAGACCCGGTACATATTTGAGAGTTATGCCTAAAAACTCGTCGTTTTCGTGTTTTATGTTCATTTTCATGAGTTATTGCCCATAGTTTTTGGGTTTCAGCCGAATTTGCATGTCTCAAAAGAACCCTGACATGTTTGAGAGATATGACCAGAAACTCTCCTATCTCGCGTTTTATGGACGTTTTCATGAGCTATTGCCCACGGTTTTGGGGTTCTAGGGCGATTTACAACGACTTTAAGACCCGATACATGTTTGAGAGTTATGCCTAAAAACTCGTCTTTTTCGTGTTTATGGCCATTTTTATGCGGTTTTTGGTTCCAATTGGATTTGCAAGGCATGTAAGACCCGTTACATTTTTAGATATATGACTAAAAACTCGTAGTTTTCGTGTTTTATGGCCATTTTCATGAGCTACTGCCCACTGTTTAGGGGTTCTAGGGCGATTTACAATGACCTTCCGACCTGATACATGTTGGAAAGATATGACCAGAAACTCGTCGTTTTCCGCGTTTTATGGCTGTTTTCATGAGCTATTGCCCACAGTTTTATGGTTCTAGGGCTATTTAAAGCAACCTTAAGATCCGATACATGTTTGAGAGTTATGCCTAAAAACTCGTCGTTTTCGTGTTTTATGGTCATTTTCATGAGTTATTGCCCACAGTTTTTGGGTTTCAGCCGGATTTGCATGTCTCGAAAGAACCCTGACATTTTTGAGAGATATGACCAGAAACTCGCCGTTCTCGTGTTTTATGGCCGTTTTCATGAGCTATTGCCCACAGTTTAGGGTTCTAGGGCGATTTACAGTGACCTTCCGACCTGATACATGTTGGAAAGATATGACCAGAAACTCGTCGTTTTCTTGTTTTATGGTCGTTTTCATGAGCTATTGCCCACAGTTTTATGGTTCTAGGGCTATTTAAAGCAACCTTAAGACCCGGTACATATTTGAGAGTTATGCCTAAAAACTCGTCGTTTTCGTGTTTTATGTTCATTTTCATGAGTTATTGCCCATAGTTTTTGGGTTTCAGCCGAATTTGCATGTCTCAAAAGAACCCTGACATGTTTGAGAGATATGACCAGAAACTCTCCTATCTCGCGTTTTATGGACGTTTTCATGAGCTATTGCCCACGGTTTTGGGGTTCTAGGGCGATTTACAACGACTTTAAGACCCGATACATGTTTGAGAGTTATGCCTAAAAACTCGTCTTTTCGTGTTTATGGCCATTTTTATGCGGTTTTTGGTTCCAATTGGATTTGCAAGGCATGTAAGACCCGTTACATTTTTTAGATATATGACTAAAAACTCGTAGTTTTCGTGTTTTATGGCCATTTTCATGAGCTACCGCCCACTGTTTAGGGGTTCTAGGGCGATTTACAATGACCTTCCGACCTGATACATGTTGGAAAGATATGACCAGAAACTCGTCGTTTTCGCGTTTTATGGCTGTTTTCATGAGCTATTGCCCACAGTTTTATGGTTCTAGGGCTATTTAAAGCAACCTTAAGATCCGATACATGTTTGAGAGTTATGCCTAAAAACTCGTCGTTTTCGTGTTTTATGGTCATTTTCATGAGTTATTGCCCACAGTTTTTGGTTTCAGCCGGATTTGCATGTCTCGAAAGAACCCTGACATTTTTGAGAGATATGACCAGAAACTCGCCGTTCTCGTGTTTTATGGCCGTTTTCATGAGCTATTGCCCACAGTTTAGGGGTTCTAGGGCGATTTACAGTGACCTTCCGACCTGATACATGTTGGAAAGATATGACCAGAAACTCGTCGTTTTCTTGTTTTATGGTCGTTTTCATGAGCTATTGCCCACAGTTTTATGGTTCTAGGGCTATTTAAAGCAACCTTAAGACCCGGTACATATTTGAGAGTTATGCCTAAAAACTCGTCGTTTTCGTGTTTTATGTTCATTTTCATGAGTTATTGCCCATAGTTTTTGGGTTTCAGCCGAATTTGCATGTCTCAAAAGAACCCTGACATGTTTGAGAGATATGACCAGAAACTCTCCTATCTCGCGTTTTATGGACGTTTTCATGAGCTATTGCCCACGGTTTTGGGGTTCTAGGGCGATTTACAACGACTTTAAGACCCGATACATGTTTGAGAGTTATGCCTAAAAACTCGTCTTTTTCGTGTTTATGGCCATTTTTATGCGGTTTTTGGTTCCAATTGGATTTGCAAGGCATGTAAGACCCGTTACATTTTTTAGATATATGACTAAAAACTCGTAGTTTTCGTGTTTTATGGCCATTTTCATGAGCTACCGCCCACTGTTTAGGGTTCTAGGGCGATTTACAATGACCTTCCGACCTGATACATGTTGGAAAGATATGACCAGAAACTCGTCGTTTTCGCGTTTTATGGCTGTTTTCATGAGCTATTGCCCACAGTTTTATGGTTCTAGGGCTATTTAAAGCAACCTTAAGATCCGATACATGTTTGAGAGTTATGCCTAAAAACTCGTCGTTTTCGTGTTTTATGGTCATTTTCATGAGTTATTGCCCACAGTTTTTGGGTTTCAGCCGGATTTGCATGTCTCGAAAGAACCCTGACATTTTTGAGAGATATGACCAGAAACTCGCCGTTCTCGTGTTTTATGGCCGTTTTCATGAGCTATTGCCCACAGTTTAGGGGTTCTAGGGCGATTTACAGTGACCTTCCGACCTGATACATGTTGGAAAGATATGACCAGAAACTCGTCGTTTTCTTGTTTTATGGTCGTTTTCATGAGCTATTGCCCACAGTTTTATGGTTCTAGGGCTATTTAAAGCAACCTTAAGACCCGGTACATATTTGAGAGTTATGCCTAAAAACTCGTCGTTTTCGTGTTTTATGTTCATTTTCATGAGTTATTGCCCATAGTTTTTTGGTTTCAGCCGAATTTGCATGTCTCAAAAGAACCCTGACATGTTTGAGAGATATGACCAGAAACTCTCCTATCTCGCGTTTTATGGACGTTTTCATGAGCTATTGCCCACGGTTTTGGGGTTCTAGGGCGATTTACAACGACTTTAAGACCCGATACATGTTTGAGAGTTATGCCTAAAAACTCGTCTTTTTCGTGTTATGGCCATTTTTATGCGGTTTTTGGTTCCAATTGGATTTGCAAGGCATGTAAGACCCGTTACATTTTTTAGATATATGACTAAAAACTCGTAGTTTTCGTGTTTTATGGCCATTTTCATGAGCTACCGCCCACTGTTTAGGGGTTCTAGGGCGATTTACAATGACCTTCCGACCTGATACATGTTGGAAAGATATGACCAGAAACTCGTCGTTTTCGCGTTTTATGGCTGTTTTCATGAGCTATTGCCCACAGTTTTATGGTTCTAGGGCTATTTAAAGCAACCTTAAGACCGATACATGTTTGAGAGTTATGCCTAAAAACTCGTCGTTTTCGTGTTTTATGGTCATTTTCATGAGTTATTGCCCACAGTTTTTGGGTTTCAGCCGGATTTGCATGTCTCGAAAGAACCCTGACATTTTGAGAGATATGACCAGAAACTCGCCGTTCTCGTGTTTTATGGCCGTTTTCATGAGCTATTGCCCACAGTTTAGGGGTTCTAGGGCGATTTACAGTGACCTTCCGACCTGATACATGTTGGAAAGATATGACCAGAAACTCGTCGTTTTCTTGTTTTATGGTCGTTTTCATGAGCTATTGCCCACAGTTTTATGGTTCTAGGGCTATTTAAAGCAACCTTAAGACCCGGTACATATTTGAGAGTTATGCCTAAAAACTCGTCGTTTTCGTGTTTTATGTTCATTTTCATGAGTTATTGCCCATAGTTTTTGGGTTTCAGCCGAATTTGCATGTCTCAAAAGAACCCTGACATGTTTGAGAGATATGACCAGAAACTCTCCTATCTCGCGTTTTATGGACGTTTTCATGAGCTATTGCCCACGGTTTTGGGGTTCTAGGGCGATTTACAACGACTTTAAGACCCGATACATGTTTGAGAGTTATGCCTAAAAACTCGTCTTTTTCGTGTTTATGGCCATTTTTATGCGGTTTTTGGTTCCAATTGGATTTGCAAGGCATGTAAGACCCGTTACATTTTTTAGATATATGACTAAAAACTCGTAGTTTTCGTGTTTTATGGCCATTTTCATGAGCTACCGCCCACTGTTTAGGGGTTCTAGGGCGATTTACAATGACCTTCCGACCTGATACATGTTGGAAAGATATGACCAGAAACTCGTCGTTTTCGCGTTTTATGGCTGTTTTCATGAGCTATTGCCCACAGTTTTATGGTTCTAGGGCTATTTAAAGCAACCTTAAGATCCGATACATGTTTGAGAGTTATGCCTAAAAACTCGTCGTTTTCGTGTTTTATGGTCATTTTCATGAGTTATTGCCCACAGTTTTTGGGTTTCAGCCGGATTTGCATGTCTCGAAAGAACCCTGACATTTTTGAGAGATATGACCAGAAACTCGCCGTTCTCGTGTTTTATGGCCGTTTTCATGAGCTATTGCCCACAGTTTAGGGGTTCTAGGGCGATTTACAGTGACCTTCCGACCTGATACATGTTGGAAAGATATGACCAGAAACTCGTCGTTTTCTTGTTTTATGGTCGTTTTCATGAGCTATTGCCCACAGTTTTATGGTTCTAGGGCTATTTAAAGCAACCTTAAGACCCGGTACATATTTGAGAGTTATGCCTAAAAACTCGTCGTTTTCGTGTTTTATGTTCATTTTCATGAGTTATTGCCCATAGTTTTTGGGTTTCAGCCGAATTTGCATGTCTCAAAAGAACCCTGACATGTTTGAGAGATATGACCAGAAACTCTCCTATCTCGCGTTTTATGGACGTTTTCATGAGCTATTGCCCACGGTTTTGGGTTCTAGGGCGATTTACAACGACTTTAAGACCCGATACATGTTTGAGAGTTATGCCTAAAAACTCGTCTTTTTCGTGTTTATGGCCATTTTTATGCGGTTTTTGGTTCCAATTGGATTTGCAAGGCATGTAAGACCCGTTACATTTTTTAGATATATGACTAAAAACTCGTAGTTTTCGTGTTTTATGGCCATTTTCATGAGCTACCGCCCACTGTTTAGGGGTTCTAGGGCGATTTACAATGACCTTCCGACCTGATACATGTTGGAAAGATATGACCAGAAACTCGTCGTTTTCGCGTTTTATGGCTGTTTTCATGAGCTATTGCCCACAGTTTTATGGTTCTAGGGCTATTTAAAGCAACCTTAAGATCCGATACATGTTTGAGAGTTATGCCTAAAAACTCGTCGTTTTCGTGTTTTATGGTCATTTTCATGAGTTATTGCCCACAGTTTTTGGGTTTCAGCCGGATTTGCATGTCTCGAAAGAACCCTGACATTTTTGAGAGATATGACCAGAAACTCGCCGTTCTCGTGTTTTATGGCCGTTTTCATGAGCTATTGCCCACAGTTTAGGGGTTCTAGGGCGATTTACAGTGACCTTCCGACCTGATACATGTTGGAAAGATATGACCAGAAACTCGTCGTTTTCTTGTTTTATGGTCGTTTTCATGAGCTATTGCCCACAGTTTTATGGTTCTAGGGCTATTTAAAGCAACCTTAAGACCCGGTACATATTTGAGAGTTATGCCTAAAAACTCGTCGTTTTCGTGTTTTATGTTCATTTTCATGAGTTATTGCCCATAGTTTTTGGGTTTCAGCCGAATTTGCATGTCTCAAAAGAACCCTGACATGTTTGAGAGATATGACCAGAAACTCTCCTATCTCGCGTTTTATGGACGTTTTCATGAGCTATTGCCCACGGTTTTGGGGTTCTAGGGCGATTTACAACGACTTTAAGACCCGATACATGTTTGAGAGTTATGCCTAAAAACTCGTCTTTTTCGTGTTTATGGCCATTTTTATGCGGTTTTTGGTTCCAATTGGATTTGCAAGGCATGTAAGACCCGTTACATTTTTTAGATATATGACTAAAAACTCGTAGTTTTCGTGTTTTATGGCCATTTTCATGAGCTACCGCCCACTGTTTAGGGGTTCTAGGGCGATTTACAATGACCTTCCGACCTGATACATGTTGGAAAGATATGACCAGAAACTCGTCGTTTTCGCGTTTTATGGCTGTTTTCATGAGCTATTGCCCACAGTTTTATGGTTCTAGGGCTATTTAAAGCAACCTTAAGATCCGATACATGTTTGAGAGTTATGCCTAAAAACTCGTCGTTTTCGTGTTTTATGGTCATTTTCATGAGTTATTGCCCACAGTTTTTGGGTTTCAGCCGGATTTGCATGTCTCGAAAGAACCCTGACATTTTTGAGAGATATGACCAGAAACTCGCCGTTCTCGTGTTTTATGGCCGTTTTCATGAGCTATTGCCCACAGTTTAGGGGTTCTAGGGCGATTTACAGTGACCTTCCGACCTGATACATGTTGGAAAGATATGACCAGAAACTCGTCGTTTTCTTGTTTTATGGTCGTTTTCATGAGCTATTGCCCACAGTTTTATGGTTCTAGGGCTATTTAAAGCAACCTTAAGACCCGGTACATATTTGAGAGTTATGCCTAAAAACTCGTCGTTTTCGTGTTTTATGTTCATTTTCATGAGTTATTGCCCATAGTTTTTGGGTTTCAGCCGAATTTGCATGTCTCAAAAGAACCCTGACATGTTTGAGAGATATGACCAGAAACTCTCCTATCTCGCGTTTTATGGACGTTTTCATGAGCTATTGCCCACGGTTTTGGGGTTCTAGGGCGATTTACAACGACTTTAAGACCCGATACATGTTTGAGAGTTATGCCTAAAAACTCGTCTTTTTCGTGTTTATGGCCATTTTTATGCGGTTTTTGGTTCCAATTGGATTTGCAAGGCATGTAAGACCCGTTACATTTTTTAGATATATGACTAAAAACTCGTAGTTTTCGTGTTTTATGGCCATTTTCATGAGCTACCGCCCACTGTTTAGGGGTTCTAGGGCGATTTACAATGACCTTCCGACCTGATACATGTTGGAAAGATATGACCAGAAACTCGTCGTTTTCGCGTTTTATGGCTGTTTTCATGAGCTATTGCCCACAGTTTTATGGTTCTAGGGCTATTTAAAGCAACCTTAAGATCCGATACATGTTTGAGAGTTATGCCTAAAAACTCGTCGTTTTCGTGTTTTATGGTCATTTTCATGAGTTATTGCCCACAGTTTTTGGGTTTCAGCCGGATTTGCATGTCTCGAAAGAACCCTGACATTTTTGAGAGATATGACCAGAAACTCGCCGTTCTCGTGTTTTATGGCCGTTTTCATGAGCTATTTCCCACAGTTTAGGGGTTCTAGGGCGATTTACAGTGACCTTCCGACCTGATACATGTTGGAAAGATATGACCAGAAACTCGTCGTTTTCTTGTTTTATGGTCGTTTTCATGAGCTATTGCCCACAGTTTTATGGTTCTAGGGCTATTTAAAGCAACCTTAAGACCCGGTACATATTTGAGAGTTATGCCTAAAAACTCGTCGTTTTCGTGTTTTATGTTCATTTTCATGAGTTATTGCCCATAGTTTTTGGGTTTCAGCCGAATTTGCATGTCTCAAAAGAACCCTGACATGTTTGAGAGATATGACCAGAAACTCTCCTATCTCGCGTTTTATGGACGTTTTCATGAGCTATTGCCCACGGTTTTGGGGTTCTAGGGCGATTTACAACGACTTTAAGACCCGATACATGTTTGAGAGTTATGCCTAAAAACTCGTCTTTTTCGTGTTTATGGCCATTTTTATGCGGTTTTTGGTTCCAATTGGATTTGCAAGGCATGTAAGACCCGTTACATTTTTTAGATATATGACTAAAAACTCGTAGTTTTCGTGTTTTATGGCCATTTTCATGAGCTACCGCCCACTGTTTAGGGGTTCTAGGGCGATTTACAATGACCTTCCGACCTGATACATGTTGGAAAGATATGACCAGAAACTCGTCGTTTTCGCGTTTTATGGCTGTTTTCATGAGCTATTGCCCACAGTTTTATGGTTCTAGGGCTATTTAAAGCAACCTTAAGATCCGATACATGTTTGAGAGTTATGCCTAAAAACTCGTCGTTTTCGTGTTTTATGGTCATTTTCATGAGTTATTGCCCACAGTTTTTGGGTTTCAGCCGGATTTGCATGTCTCGAAAGAACCCTGACATTTTTGAGAGATATGACCAGAAACTCGCCGTTCTCGTGTTTTATGGCCGTTTTCATGAGCTATTGCCCACAGTTTAGGGGTTCTAGGGCGATTTACAGTGACCTTCCGACCTGATACATGTTGGAAAGATATGACCAGAAACTCGTCGTTTTCTTGTTTTATGGTCGTTTTCATGAGCTATTGCCCACAGTTTTATGGTTCTAGGGCTATTTAAAGCAACCTTAAGACCCGGTACATATTTGAGAGTTATGCCTAAAAACTCGTCGTTTTCGTGTTTTATGTTCATTTTCATGAGTTATTGCCCATAGTTTTTGGGTTTCAGCCGAATTTGCATGTCTCAAAAGAACCCTGACATGTTTGAGAGATATGACCAGAAACTCTCCTATCTCGCGTTTTATGGACGTTTTCATGAGCTATTGCCCACGGTTTTGGGGTTCTAGGGCGATTTACAACGACTTTAAGACCCGATACATGTTTGAGAGTTATGCCTAAAAACTCGTCTTTTTCGTGTTTATGGCCATTTTTATGCGGTTTTTGGTTCCAATTGGATTTGCAAGGCATGTAAGACCCGTTACATTTTTTAGATATATGACTAAAAACTCGTAGTTTTCGTGTTTTATGGCCATTTTCATGAGCTACCGCCCACTGTTTAGGGGTTCTAGGGCGATTTACAATGACCTTCCGACCTGATACATGTTGGAAAGATATGACCAGAAACTCGTCGTTTTCGCGTTTTATGGCTGTTTTCATGAGCTATTGCCCACAGTTTTATGGTTCTAGGGCTATTTAAAGCAACCTTAAGATCCGATACATGTTTGAGAGTTATGCCTAAAAACTCGTCGTTTTCGTGTTTTATGGTCATTTTCATGAGTTATTGCCCACAGTTTTTGGGTTTCAGCCGGATTTGCATGTCTCGAAAGAACCCTGACATTTTTGAGAGATATGACCAGAAACTCGCCGTTCTCGTGTTTTATGGCCGTTTTCATGAGCTATTGCCCACAGTTTAGGGGTTCTAGGGCGATTTACAGTGACCTTCCGACCTGATACATGTTGGAAAGATATGACCAGAAACTCGTCGTTTTCTTGTTTTATGGTCGTTTTCATGAGCTATTGCCCACAGTTTTATGGTTCTAGGGCTATTTAAAGCAACCTTAAGACCCGGTACATATTTGAGAGTTATGCCTAAAAACTCGTCGTTTTCGTGTTTTATGTTCATTTTCATGAGTTATTGCCCATAGTTTTTGGGTTTCAGCCGAATTTGCATGTCTCAAAAGAACCCTGACATGTTTGAGAGATATGACCAGAAACTCTCCTATCTCGCGTTTTATGGACGTTTTCATGAGCTATTGCCCACGGTTTTGGGGTTCTAGGGCGATTTACAACGACTTTAAGACCCGATACATGTTTGAGAGTTATGCCTAAAAACTCGTCTTTTTCGTGTTTATGGCCATTTTTATGCGGTTTTTGGTTCCAATTGGATTTGCAAGGCATGTAAGACCCGTTACATTTTTTAGATATATGACTAAAAACTCGTAGTTTTCGTGTTTTATGGCCATTTTCATGAGCTACCGCCCACTGTTTAGGGGTTCTAGGGCGATTTACAATGACCTTCCGACCTGATACATGTTGGAAAGATATGACCAGAAACTCGTCGTTTTCGCGTTTTATGGCTGTTTTCATGAGCTATTGCCCACAGTTTTATGGTTCTAGGGCTATTTAAAGCAACCTTAAGATCCGATACATGTTTGAGAGTTATGCCTAAAAACTCGTCGTTTTCGTGTTTTATGGTCATTTTCATGAGTTATTGCCCACAGTTTTTGGGTTTCAGCCGGATTTGCATGTCTCGAAAGAACCCTGACATTTTTGAGAGATATGACCAGAAACTCGCCGTTCTCGTGTTTTATGGCCGTTTTCATGAGCTATTGCCCACAGTTTAGGGGTTCTAGGGCGATTTACAGTGACCTTCCGACCTGATACATGTTGGAAAGATATGACCAGAAACTCGTCGTTTTCTTGTTTTATGGTCGTTTTCATGAGCTATTGCCCACAGTTTTATGGTTCTAGGGCTATTTAAAGCAACCTTAAGACCCGGTACATATTTGAGAGTTATGCCTAAAAACTCGTCGTTTTCGTGTTTTATGTTCATTTTCATGAGTTATTGCCCATAGTTTTTGGGTTTCAGCCGAATTTGCATGTCTCAAAAGAACCCTGACATGTTTGAGAGATATGACCAGAAACTCTCCTATCTCGCGTTTTATGGACGTTTTCATGAGCTATTGCCCACGGTTTTGGGGTTCTAGGGCGATTTACAACGACTTTAAGACCCGATACATGTTTGAGAGTTATGCCTAAAAACTCGTCTTTTTCGTGTTTATGGCCATTTTTATGCGGTTTTTGGTTCCAATTGGATTTGCAAGGCATGTAAGACCCGTTACATTTTTTAGATATATGACTAAAAACTCGTAGTTTTCGTGTTTTATGGCCATTTTCATGAGCTACCGCCCACTGTTTAGGGGTTCTAGGGCGATTTACAATGACCTTCCGACCTGATACATGTTGGAAAGATATGACCAGAAACTCGTCGTTTTCGCGTTTTATGGCTGTTTTCATGAGCTATTGCCCACAGTTTTATGGTTCTAGGGCTATTTAAAGCAACCTTAAGATCCGATACATGTTTGAGAGTTATGCCTAAAAACTCGTCGTTTTCGTGTTTTATGGTCATTTTCATGAGTTATTGCCCACAGTTTTTGGGTTTCAGCCGGATTTGCATGTCTCGAAAGAACCCTGACATTTTTGAGAGATATGACCAGAAACTCGCCGTTCTCGTGTTTTATGGCCGTTTTCATGAGCTATTGCCCACAGTTTAGGGGTTCTAGGGCGATTTACAGTGACCTTCCGACCTGATACATGTTGGAAAGATATGACCAGAAACTCGTCGTTTTCTTGTTTTATGGTCGTTTTCATGAGCTATTGCCCACAGTTTTATGGTTCTAGGGCTATTTAAAGCAACCTTAAGACCCGGTACATATTTGAGAGTTATGCCTAAAAACTCGTCGTTTTCGTGTTTTATGTTCATTTTCATGAGTTATTGCCCATAGTTTTTGGGTTTCAGCCGAATTTGCATGTCTCAAAAGAACCCTGACATGTTTGAGAGATATGACCAGAAACTCTCCTATCTCGCGTTTTATGGACGTTTTCATGAGCTATTGCCCACGGTTTTGGGGTTCTAGGGCGATTTACAACGACTTTAAGACCCGATACATGTTTGAGAGTTATGCCTAAAAACTCGTCTTTTTCGTGTTTATGGCCATTTTTATGCGGTTTTTGGTTCCAATTGGATTTGCAAGGCATGTAAGACCCGTTACATTTTTTAGATATATGACTAAAAACTCGTAGTTTTCGTGTTTTATGGCCATTTTCATGAGCTACCGCCCACTGTTTAGGGGTTCTAGGGCGATTTACAATGACCTTCCGACCTGATACATGTTGGAAAGATATGACCAGAAACTCGTCGTTTTCGCGTTTTATGGCTGTTTTCATGAGCTATTGCCCACAGTTTTATGGTTCTAGGGCTATTTAAAGCAACCTTAAGATCCGATACATGTTTGAGAGTTATGCCTAAAAACTCGTCGTTTTCGTGTTTTATGGTCATTTTCATGAGTTATTGCCCACAGTTTTTGGGTTTCAGCCGGATTTGCATGTCTCGAAAGAACCCTGACATTTTTGAGAGATATGACCAGAAACTCGCCGTTCTCGTGTTTTATGGCCGTTTTCATGAGCTATTGCCCACAGTTTAGGGGTTCTAGGGCGATTTACAGTGACCTTCCGACCTGATACATGTTGGAAAGATATGACCAGAAACTCGTCGTTTTCTTGTTTTATGGTCGTTTTCATGAGCTATTGCCCACAGTTTTATGGTTCTAGGGCTATTTAAAGCAACCTTAAGACCCGGTACATATTTGAGAGTTATGCCTAAAAACTCGTCGTTTTCGTGTTTTATGTTCATTTTCATGAGTTATTGCCCATAGTTTTTGGGTTTCAGCCGAATTTGCATGTCTCAAAAGAACCCTGACATGTTTGAGAGATATGACCAGAAACTCTCCTATCTCGCGTTTTATGGACGTTTTCATGAGCTATTGCCCACGGTTTTGGGGTTCTAGGGCGATTTACAACGACTTTAAGACCCGATACATGTTTGAGAGTTATGCCTAAAAACTCGTCTTTTTCGTGTTTATGGCCATTTTTATGCGGTTTTTGGTTCCAATTGGATTTGCAAGGCATGTAAGACCCGTTACATTTTTTAGATATATGACTAAAAACTCGTAGTTTTCGTGTTTTATGGCCATTTTCATGAGCTACCGCCCACTGTTTAGGGGTTCTAGGGCGATTTACAATGACCTTCCGACCTGATACATGTTGGAAAGATATGACCAGAAACTCGTCGTTTTCGCGTTTTATGGCTGTTTTCATGAGCTATTGCCCACAGTTTTATGGTTCTAGGGCTATTTAAAGCAACCTTAAGATCCGATACATGTTTGAGAGTTATGCCTAAAAACTCGTCGTTTTCGTGTTTTATGGTCATTTTCATGAGTTATTGCCCACAGTTTTTGGGTTTCAGCCGGATTTGCATGTCTCGAAAGAACCCTGACATTTTTGAGAGATATGACCAGAAACTCGCCGTTCTCGTGTTTTATGGCCGTTTTCATGAGCTATTGCCCACAGTTTAGGGGTTCTAGGGCGATTTACAGTGACCTTCCGACCTGATACATGTTGGAAAGATATGACCAGAAACTCGTCGTTTTCTTGTTTTATGGTCGTTTTCATGAGCTATTGCCCACAGTTTTATGGTTCTAGGGCTATTTAAAGCAACCTTAAGACCCGGTACATATTTGAGAGTTATGCCTAAAAACTCGTCGTTTTCGTGTTTTATGTTCATTTTCATGAGTTATTGCCCATAGTTTTTGGGTTTCAGCCGAATTTGCATGTCTCAAAAGAACCCTGACATGTTTGAGAGATATGACCAGAAACTCTCCTATCTCGCGTTTTATGGACGTTTTCATGAGCTATTGCCCACGGTTTTGGGGTTCTAGGGCGATTTACAACGACTTTAAGACCCGATACATGTTTGAGAGTTATGCCTAAAAACTCGTCTTTTTCGTGTTTATGGCCATTTTTATGCGGTTTTTGGTTCCAATTGGATTTGCAAGGCATGTAAGACCCGTTACATTTTTTAGATATATGACTAAAAACTCGTAGTTTTCGTGTTTTATGGCCATTTTCATGAGCTACCGCCCACTGTTTAGGGGTTCTAGGGCGATTTACAATGACCTTCCGACCTGATACATGTTGGAAAGATATGACCAGAAACTCGTCGTTTTCGCGTTTTATGGCTGTTTTCATGAGCTATTGCCCACAGTTTTATGGTTCTAGGGCTATTTAAAGCAACCTTAAGATCCGATACATGTTTGAGAGTTATGCCTAAAAACTCGTCGTTTTCGTGTTTTATGGTCATTTTCATGAGTTATTGCCCACAGTTTTTGGGTTTCAGCCGGATTTGCATGTCTCGAAAGAACCCTGACATTTTTGAGAGATATGACCAGAAACTCGCCGTTCTCGTGTTTTATGGCCGTTTTCATGAGCTATTGCCCACAGTTTAGGGGTTCTAGGGCGATTTACAGTGACCTTCCGACCTGATACATGTTGGAAAGATATGACCAGAAACTCGTCGTTTTCTTGTTTTATGGTCGTTTTCATGAGCTATTGCCCACAGTTTTATGGTTCTAGGGCTATTTAAAGCAACCTTAAGACCCGGTACATATTTGAGAGTTATGCCTAAAAACTCGTCGTTTTCGTGTTTTATGTTCATTTTCATGAGTTATTGCCCATAGTTTTTGGGTTTCAGCCGAATTTGCATGTCTCAAAAGAACCCTGACATGTTTGAGAGATATGACCAGAAACTCTCCTATCTCGCGTTTTATGGACGTTTTCATGAGCTATTGCCCACGGTTTTGGGGTTCTAGGGCGATTTACAACGACTTTAAGACCCGATACATGTTTGAGAGTTATGCCTAAAAACTCGTCTTTTTCGTGTTTATGGCCATTTTTATGCGGTTTTTGGTTCCAATTGGATTTGCAAGGCATGTAAGACCCGTTACATTTTTTAGATATATGACTAAAAACTCGTAGTTTTCGTGTTTTATGGCCATTTTCATGAGCTACCGCCCACTGTTTAGGGGTTCTAGGGCGATTTACAATGACCTTCCGACCTGATACATGTTGGAAAGATATGACCAGAAACTCGTCGTTTTCGCGTTTTATGGCTGTTTTCATGAGCTATTGCCCACAGTTTTATGGTTCTAGGGCTATTTAAAGCAACCTTAAGATCCGATACATGTTTGAGAGTTATGCCTAAAAACTCGTCGTTTTCGTGTTTTATGGTCATTTTCATGAGTTATTGCCCACAGTTTTTGGGTTTCAGCCGGATTTGCATGTCTCGAAAGAACCCTGACATTTTTGAGAGATATGACCAGAAACTCGCCGTTCTCGTGTTTTATGGCCGTTTTCATGAGCTATTGCCCACAGTTTAGGGGTTCTAGGGCGATTTACAGTGACCTTCCGACCTGATACATGTTGGAAAGATATGACCAGAAACTCGTCGTTTTCTTGTTTTATGGTCGTTTTCATGAGCTATTGCCCACAGTTTTATGGTTCTAGGGCTATTTAAAGCAACCTTAAGACCCGGTACATATTTGAGAGTTATGCCTAAAAACTCGTCGTTTTCGTGTTTTATGTTCATTTTCATGAGTTATTGCCCATAGTTTTTGGGTTTCAGCCGAATTTGCATGTCTCAAAAGAACCCTGACATGTTTGAGAGATATGACCAGAAACTCTCCTATCTCGCGTTTTATGGACGTTTTCATGAGCTATTGCCCACGGTTTTGGGGTTCTAGGGCGATTTACAACGACTTTAAGACCCGATACATGTTTGAGAGTTATGCCTAAAAACTCGTCTTTTTCGTGTTTATGGCCATTTTTATGCGGTTTTTGGTTCCAATTGGATTTGCAAGGCATGTAAGACCCGTTACATTTTTTAGATATATGACTAAAAACTCGTAGTTTTCGTGTTTTATGGCCATTTTCATGAGCTACCGCCCACTGTTTAGGGGTTCTAGGGCGATTTACAATGACCTTCCGACCTGATACATGTTGGAAAGATATGACCAGAAACTCGTCGTTTTCGCGTTTTATGGCTGTTTTCATGAGCTATTGCCCACAGTTTTATGGTTCTAGGGCTATTTAAAGCAACCTTAAGATCCGATACATGTTTGAGAGTTATGCCTAAAAACTCGTCGTTTTCGTGTTTTATGGTCATTTTCATGAGTTATTGCCCACAGTTTTTGGGTTTCAGCCGGATTTGCATGTCTCGAAAGAACCCTGACATTTTTGAGAGATATGACCAGAAACTCGCCGTTCTCGTGTTTTATGGCCGTTTTCATGAGCTATTGCCCACAGTTTAGGGGTTCTAGGGCGATTTACAGTGACCTTCCGACCTGATACATGTTGGAAAGATATGACCAGAAACTCGTCGTTTTCTTGTTTTATGGTCGTTTTCATGAGCTATTGCCCACAGTTTTATGGTTCTAGGGCTATTTAAAGCAACCTTAAGACCCGGTACATATTTGAGAGTTATGCCTAAAAACTCGTCGTTTTCGTGTTTTATGTTCATTTTCATGAGTTATTGCCCATAGTTTTTGGGTTTCAGCCGAATTTGCATGTCTCAAAAGAACCCTGACATGTTTGAGAGATATGACCAGAAACTCTCCTATCTCGCGTTTTATGGACGTTTTCATGAGCTATTGCCCACGGTTTTGGGGTTCTAGGGCGATTTACAACGACTTTAAGACCCGATACATGTTTGAGAGTTATGCCTAAAAACTCGTCTTTTTCGTGTTTATGGCCATTTTTATGCGGTTTTTGGTTCCAATTGGATTTGCAAGGCATGTAAGACCCGTTACATTTTTTAGATATATGACTAAAAACTCGTAGTTTTCGTGTTTTATGGCCATTTTCATGAGCTACCGCCCACTGTTTAGGGTTCTAGGGCGATTTACAATGACCTTCCGACCTGATACATGTTGGAAAGATATGACCAGAAACTCGTCGTTTTCGCGTTTTATGGCTGTTTTCATGAGCTATTGCCCACAGTTTTATGGTTCTAGGGCTATTTAAAGCAACCTTAAGATCCGATACATGTTTGAGAGTTATGCCTAAAAACTCGTCGTTTTCGTGTTTTATGGTCATTTTCATGAGTTATTGCCCACAGTTTTTGGGTTTCAGCCGGATTTGCATGTCTCGAAAGAACCCTGACATTTTTGAGAGATATGACCAGAAACTCGCCGTTCTCGTGTTTTATGGCCGTTTTCATGAGCTATTGCCCACAGTTTAGGGGTTCTAGGGCGATTTACAGTGACCTTCCGACCTGATACATGTTGGAAAGATATGACCAGAAACTCGTCGTTTTCTTGTTTTATGGTCGTTTTCATGAGCTATTGCCCACAGTTTTATGGTTCTAGGGCTATTTAAAGCAACCTTAAGACCCGGTACATATTTGAGAGTTATGCCTAAAAACTCGTCGTTTTCGTGTTTTATGTTCATTTTCATGAGTTATTGCCCATAGTTTTTGGGTTTCAGCCGAATTTGCATGTCTCAAAAGAACCCTGACATGTTTGAGAGATATGACCAGAAACTCTCCTATCTCGCGTTTTATGGACGTTTTCATGAGCTATTGCCCACGGTTTTGGGGTTCTAGGGCGATTTACAACGACTTTAAGACCCGATACATGTTTGAGAGTTATGCCTAAAAACTCGTCTTTTCGTGTTTATGGCCATTTTTATGCGGTTTTTGGTTCCAATTGGATTTGCAAGGCATGTAAGACCCGTTACATTTTTTAGATATATGACTAAAAACTCGTAGTTTTCGTGTTTTATGGCCATTTTCATGAGCTACCGCCCACTGTTTAGGGGTTCTAGGGCGATTTACAATGACCTTCCGACCTGATACATGTTGGAAAGATATGACCAGAAACTCGTCGTTTTCGCGTTTTATGGCTGTTTTCATGAGCTATTGCCCACAGTTTTATGGTTCTAGGGCTATTTAAAGCAACCTTAAGATCCGATACATGTTTGAGAGTTATGCCTAAAAACTCGTCGTTTTCGTGTTTTATGGTCATTTTCATGAGTTATTGCCCACAGTTTTTGGGTTTCAGCCGGATTTGCATGTCTCGAAAGAACCCTGACATTTTTGAGAGATATGACCAGAAACTCGCCGTTCTCGTGTTTTATGGCCGTTTTCATGAGCTATTGCCCACAGTTTAGGGGTTCTAGGGCGATTTACAGTGACCTTCCGACCTGATACATGTTGGAAAGATATGACCAGAAACTCGTCGTTTTCTTGTTTTATGGTCGTTTTCATGAGCTATTGCCCACAGTTTTATGGTTCTAGGGCTATTTAAAGCAACCTTAAGACCCGGTACATATTTGAGAGTTATGCCTAAAAACTCGTCGTTTTCGTGTTTTATGTTCATTTTCATGAGTTATTGCCCATAGTTTTTGGGTTTCAGCCGAATTTGCATGTCTCAAAAGAACCCTGACATGTTTGAGAGATATGACCAGAAACTCTCCTATCTCGCGTTTTATGGACGTTTTCATGAGCTATTGCCCACGGTTTTGGGGTTCTAGGGCGATTTACAACGACTTTAAGACCCGATACATGTTTGAGAGTTATGCCTAAAAACTCGTCTTTTTCGTGTTTATGGCCATTTTTATGCGGTTTTTGTTCCAATTGGATTTGCAAGGCATGTAAGACCCGTTACATTTTTTAGATATATGACTAAAAACTCGTAGTTTTCGTGTTTTATGGCCATTTTCATGAGCTACCGCCCACTGTTTAGGGGTTCTAGGGCGATTTACAATGACCTTCCGACCTGATACATGTTGGAAAGATATGACCAGAAACTCGTCGTTTTCGCGTTTTATGGCTGTTTTCATGAGCTATTGCCCACAGTTTTATGGTTCTAGGGCTATTTAAAGCAACCTTAAGATCCGATACATGTTTGAGAGTTATGCCTAAAAACTCGTCGTTTTCGTGTTTTATGGTCATTTTCATGAGTTATTGCCCACAGTTTTTGGGTTTCAGCCGGATTTGCATGTCTCGAAAGAACCCTGACATTTTTGAGAGATATGACCAGAAACTCGCCGTTCTCGTGTTTTATGGCCGTTTTCATGAGCTATTTCCCACAGTTTAGGGGTTCTAGGGCGATTTACAGTGACCTTCCGACCTGATACATGTTGGAAAGATATGACCAGAAACTCGTCGTTTTCTTGTTTTATGGTCGTTTTCATGAGCTATTGCCCACAGTTTTATGGTTCTAGGGCTATTTAAAGCAACCTTAAGACCCGGTACATATTTGAGAGTTATGCCTAAAAACTCGTCGTTTTCGTGTTTTATGTTCATTTTCATGAGTTATTGCCCATAGTTTTTGGTTTCAGCCGAATTTGCATGTCTCAAAAGAACCCTGACATGTTTGAGAGATATGACCAGAAACTCTCCTATCTCGCGTTTTATGGACGTTTTCATGAGCTATTGCCCACGGTTTTGGGGTTCTAGGGCGATTTACAACGACTTTAAGACCCGATACATGTTGAGAGTTATGCCTAAAAACTCGTCTTTTTCGTGTTTATGGCCATTTTTATGCGGTTTTTGGTCCAATTGGATTTGCAAGGCATGTAAGACCGTTACATTTTTTAGATATATGACTAAAAACTCGTAGTTTTCGTGTTTTATGGCCATTTTCATGAGCTACCGCCCACTGTTTAGGGGTTCTAGGGCGATTTACAATGACCTTCCGACCTGATACATGTTGGAAAGATATGACCAGAAACTCGTCGTTTTCGCGTTTTATGGCTGTTTTCATGAGCTATTGCCCACAGTTTTATGGTTCTAGGGCTATTTAAAGCAACCTTAAGACCCGATACATGTTTGAGAGTTATGCCTAAAAACTCGTCGTTTTCGTGTTTTATGGTCATTTTCATGAGTTATTGCCCACAGTTTTTGGGTTTCAGCCGGATTTGCATGTCTCGAAAGAACCCTGACATTTTTGAGAGATATGACCAGAAACTCGCCGTTCTCGTGTTTTATGGCCGTTTTCATGAGCTATTGCCCACAGTTTAGGGGTTCTAGGGCGATTTACAGTGACCTTCCGACCTGATACATGTTGGAAAGATATGACCAGAAACTCGTCGTTTTCTTGTTTTATGGTCGTTTTCATGAGCTATTGCCCACAGTTTTATGGTTCTAGGGCTATTTAAAGCAACCTTAAGACCCGGTACATATTTGAGAGTTATGCCTAAAAACTCGTCGTTTTCGTGTTTTATGTTCATTTTCATGAGTTATTGCCCACAGTTTTTGGGTTTCAGCCGGATTTGCATGTCTCAAAAGAACCCTGACATGTTTGAGAGATATGACCAGAAACTCTCCTATCTCGCGTTTTATGGACGTTTTCATGAGCTATTGCCCACAGTTTTGGGGTTCTAGGGCGATTTACAACGACTTTAAGACCCGATACATGTTTGAGAGTTATGCCTAAAAACTCGTCTTTTTCGTGTTTATGGCCATTTTTATGCGGTTTTTGGTTCCAATTGGATTTGCAAGGCATGTAAGACCCGTTACATTTTTTAGATATATGACTAAAAACTCGTAGTTTTCGTGTTTTATGGCCATTTTCATGAGCTACCGCCCACTGTTTAGGGGTTCTAGGGCGATTTACAATGACCTTCCGACCTGATACATGTTGGAAAGATATGACCAGAAACTCGTCGTTTTCGCGTTTTATGGCTGTTTTCATGAGCTATTGCCCACAGTTTTATGGTTCTAGGGCTATTTAAAGCAACCTTAAGATCCGATACATGTTTGAGAGTTATGCCTAAAAACTCGTCGTTTTCGTGTTTTATGGTCATTTTCATGAGTTATTGCCCACAGTTTTTGGGTTTCAGCCGGATTTGCATGTCTCGAAAGAACCCTGACATTTTGAGAGATATGACCAGAAACTCGCCGTTCTCGTGTTTTATGGCCGTTTTCATGAGCTATTGCCCACAGTTTAGGGGTTCTAGGGCGATTTACAGTGACCTTCCGACCTGATACATGTTGGAAAGATATGACCAGAAACTCGTCGTTTTATGGTCGTTTTCATGAGCTATTGCCCACAGTTTTATGGTTCTAGGGCTATTTAAAGCAACCTTAAGACCCGGTACATATTTGAGAGTTATGCCTAAAAACTCGTCGTTTTCGTGTTTTATGTTCATTTTCATGAGTTATTGCCCACAGTTTTTGGGTTTCAGCCGGATTTGCATGTCTCAAAAGAACCCTGACATGTTTGAGAGATATGACCAGAAACTCTCCTATCTCGCGTTTTATGGACGTTTTCATGAGCTATTGCCCACAGTTTTGGGGTTCTAGGGCGATTTACAACGACTTTAAGACCCGATACATGTTTGAGAGTTATGCCTAAAAACTCGTCTTTTTCGTGTTTATGGCCATTTTTATGCGGTTTTTGGTTCCAATTGGATTTGCAAGGCATGTAAGACCCGTTACATTTTTTAGATATATGACTAAAAACTCGTCGTTTTCGTGTTTTATGGCCGTTTTCATGAGCTAGTGCCCACTGTTTAGGGGTTCTAGGGCGATTTACAATGACCTTCCGACCTGATACATGTTGGAAAGATATGACCAGAAACTCGTCGTTTTCGCGTTTTATGGCCGTTTTCATGAGCTATTGCCCACAGTTTTATGGTTCTAGGGCTATTTAAAGCAACCTTAAGACCCGATACATGTTTGAGAGTTATGCCTAAAAACTCGTCGTTTTCGTGTTTGATGGTCATTTTCATGAGTTATTGCCCACAGTTTTTGGGTTTCAGCCGGATTTGCATGTCTCGAAAGAACCCTGACATTTTTGAGAGATATGACCAGAAACTCGCCGTTCTCGTGTTTTATGGCCGTTTTCATGAGCTATTGCCCACAGTTTAGGGGTTCTAGGGCGATTTACAGTGACCTTCCGACCTGATACATGTTGGAAAGATATGACCAGAAACTCGTCGTTTTCTTGTTTTATGGTCGTTTTCATGAGCTATTGCCCACAGTTTTATGGTTCTAGGGCTATTTAAAGCAACCTTAAGACCCGGTACATATTTGAGAGTTATGCCTAAAAACTCGTCGTTTTCGTGTTTTATGTTCATTTTCATGAGTTATTGCCCACAGTTTTTGGGTTTCAGCCGGATTTGCATGTCTCAAAAGAACCCTGACATGTTTGAGAGATATGACCAGAAACTCTCCTATCTCGCGTTTTATGGACGTTTTCATGAGCTATTGCCCACAGTTTTGGGGTTCTAGGGCGATTTACAACGACTTTAAGACCCGATACATGTTTGAGAGTTATGCCTAAAAACTCGTCTTTTTCGTGTTTATGGCCATTTTTATGCGGTTTTTGGTTCCAATTGGATTTGCAAGGCATGTAAGACCCGTTACATTTTTTAGATATATGACTAAAAACTCGTAGTTTTCGTGTTTTATGGCCATTTTCATGAGCTAGTGCCCACTGTTTAGGGGTTCTAGGGCGATTTACAATGACCTTCCGACCTGATACATGTTGGAAAGATATGACCAGAAACTCGTCGTTTTCGCGTTTTATGGCCGTTTTCATGAGCTATTGCCCACAGTTTTATGGTTCTAGGGCTATTTAAAGCAACCTTAAGACCCGATACATGTTTGAGAGTTATGCCTAAAAACTCGTCGTTTTCGTGTTTGATGGTCATTTTCATGAGTTATTGCCCACAGTTTTTGGGTTTCAGCCGGATTTGCATGTCTCGAAAGAACCCTGACATTTTTGAGAGATATGACCAGAAACTCGCCGTTCTCGTGTTTTATGGCCGTTTTCATGAGCTATTGCCCACAGTTTAGGGGTTCTAGGGCGATTTACAGTGACCTTCCGACCTGATACATGTTGGAAAGATATGACCAGAAACTCGTCGTTTTCTTGTTTTATGGTCGTTTTCATGAGCTATTGCCCACAGTTTTATGGTTCTAGGGCTATTTAAAGCAACCTTAAGACCCGGTACATATTTGAGAGTTATGCCTAAAAACTCGTCGTTTTCGTGTTTTATGTTCATTTTCATGAGTTATTGCCCACAGTTTTTGGGTTTCAGCCGGATTTGCATGTCTCAAAAGAACCCTGACATGTTTGAGAGATATGACCAGAAACTCTCCTATCTCGCGTTTTATGGACGTTTTCATGAGCTATTGCCCACAGTTTTGGGGTTCTAGGGCGATTTACAACGACTTTAAGACCCGATACATGTTTGAGAGTTATGCCTAAAAACTCGTCTTTTTCGTGTTTATGGCCATTTTTATGCGGTTTTTGGTTCCAATTGGATTTGCAAGGCATGTAAGACCCGTTACATTTTTTAGATATATGACTAAAAACTCGTCGTTTTCGTGTTTTATGGCCGTTTTCATGAGCTAGTGCCCACTGTTTAGGGGTTCTAGGGCGATTTACAATGACCTTCCGACCTGATACATGTTGGAAAGATATGACCAGAAACTCGTCGTTTTCGCGTTTTATGGCCGTTTTCATGAGCTATTGCCCACAGTTTTATGGTTCTAGGGCTATTTAAAGCAACCTTAAGACCCGATACATGTTTGAGAGTTATGCCTAAAAACTTGTCGTTTTCGTGTTTATGGTCATTTTCATGAGTTATTGCCCACAGTTTTTGGGTTTCAGCCGGATTTGCATGTCTCGAAAGAACCCTGACATTTTTGAGAGATATGACCAGAAACTCGCCGTTCTCGTGTTTTATGGCCGTTTTCATGAGCTATTGCCCACAGTTTAGGGGTTCTAGGGCGATTTACAGTGACCTTTCGACCTGATACATGTTGGAAAGATATGACCAGAAACTCGTCGTTTTCTTGTTTTATGGTCGTTTTCATGAGCTATTGCCCACAGTTTTATGGTTCTAGGGCTATTTAAAGCAACCTTAAGACCCGATACATGTTTGAGAGTTATGCCTAAAAACTCGTCGTTTTCGTGTTTTATGGTCATTTTCATGAGTTATTGCCCACAGTTTTTGGGTTTCAGCCGGATTTGCATGTCTCGAAAGAACCCTGACATTTTTGAGAGATATGACCAGAAACTCGCCGTTCTCGTGTTTTATGGCCGTTTTCATGAGCTATTGCCCACAGTTTAGGGGTTCTAGGGCGATTTACAATGACCTTCCGACCTGATACATGTTGGAAAGATATGACCAGAAACTCGTCGTTTTTTTGCGTTTTATGGCCGTTTTCATGAGCTATTGCCCACAGTTTTATGGTTCTAGGGCTATTTAAAAACCTTAAGACCCGATACATGTTTGAGAGTTATGCCTAAAAACTCGTCGTTTTCGTGTTTTATGTTCATTTTCATGAGTTATTGCCCACAGTTTTTGGGTTTCAGCCGGATTTGCATGTCTCAAAAGAACCCTGACATGTTTGAGAGATATGACCAGAAACTCTCCTATCTCGCGTTTTATGGCCGTTTTCATGAGCTATTGCCCACAGTTTTGGGGTTCTAGGGCGATTTACAACGACTTTAAGACCCGATACATGTTTGAGAGTTATGCCTAAAAACTCGTCTTTTTCGTGTTTATGGCCATTTTTATGCGGTTTTTGGTTCCAATTGGATTTGCAAGGCATGTAAGACCCGTTACATTTTTTAGATATATGACTAAAAACTCGTCGTTTTCGTGTTTTATGGCCGTTTTCATGAGCTAGTGCCCACTGTTTAGGGGTTCTAGGGCGATTTACAATGACCTTCCGACCTGATACATGTTGGAAAGATATGACCAGAAACTCGTCGTTTTTGCGTTTTATGGCCGTTTTCATGAGCTATTGCCCACAGTTTTATGGTTCTAGGGCTATTTAAAGCAACCTTAAGACCCGATACATGTTTGAGAGTTATGCCTAAAAACTTGTCGTTTTCGTGTTTGATGGTCATTTTCATGAGTTATTGCCCACAGTTTTTGGGTTTCAGCCGGATTTGCATGTCTCGAAAGAACCCTGACATTTTTGAGAGATATGACCAGAAACTCGCCGTTCTCGTGTTTTATGGCCGTTTTCATGAGCTATTGCCCACAGTTTAGGGGTTCTAGGGCGATTTACAGTGACCTTCCGACCTGATACATGTTGGAAAGATATGACCAGAAACTCGTCGTTTTCTTGTTTTATGGTCGTTTTCATGAGCTATTGCCCACAGTTTTATGGTTCTAGGGCTATTTAAAGCAACCTTAAGACCCGGTACATATTTGAGAGTTATGCCTAAAAACTCGTCGTTTTCGTGTTTTATGTTCATTTTCATGAGTTATTGCCCACAGTTTTTGGGTTTCAGCCGGATTTGCATGTCTCAAAAGAACCCTGACATGTTTGAGAGATATGACCAGAAACTCTCCTATCTCGCGTTTTATGGACGTTTTCATGAGCTATTGCCCACAGTTTTGGGGTTCTAGGGCGATTTACAACGACTTTAAGACCCGATACATGTTTGAGAGTTATGCCTAAAAACTCGTCTTTTTCGTGTTTATGGCCATTTTTATGCGGTTTTTGGTTCCAATTGGATTTGCAAGGCATGTAAGACCCGTTACATTTTTTAGATATATGACTAAAAACTCGTCGTTTTCGTGTTTTATGGCCGTTTTCATGAGCTAGTGCCCACTGTTTAGGGGTTCTAGGGCGATTTACAATGACCTTCCGACCTGATACATGTTGGAAAGATATGACCAGAAACTCGTCGTTTTTGCGTTTTATGGCCGTTTTCATGAGCTATTGCCCACAGTTTTATGGTTCTAGGGCTATTTAAAGCAACCTTAAGACCCGATACATGTTTGAGAGTTATGCCTAAAAACTTGTCGTTTTCGTGTTTGATGGTCATTTTCATGAGTTATTGCCCACAGTTTTTGGGTTTCAGCCGGATTTGCATGTCTCGAAAGAACCCTGACATTTTTGAGAGATATGACCAGAAACTCGCCGTTCTCGTGTTTTATGGCCGTTTTCATGAGCTATTGCCCACAGTTTAGGGGTTCTAGGGCGATTTACAGTGACCTTCCGACCTGATACATGTTGGAAAGATATGACCAGAAACTCGTCGTTTTCTTGTTTTATGGTCGTTTTCATGAGCTATTGCCCACAGTTTTATGGTTCTAGGGCTATTTAAAGCAACCTTAAGACCCGGTACATATTTGAGAGTTATGCCTAAAAACTCGTCGTTTTCGTGTTTTATGTTCATTTTCATGAGTTATTGCCCACAGTTTTTGGGTTTCAGCCGGATTTGCATGTCTCAAAAGAACCCTGACATGTTTGAGAGATATGACCAGAAACTCTCCTATCTCGCGTTTTATGGACGTTTTCATGAGCTATTGCCCACAGTTTTGGGGTTCTAGGGCGATTTACAACGACTTTAAGACCCGATACATGTTTGAGAGTTATGCCTAAAAACTCGTCTTTTTCGTGTTTATGGCCATTTTATGCGGTTTTTGGTTCCAATTGGATTTGCAAGGCATGTAAGACCCGTTACATTTTTTAGATATATGACTAAAAACTCGTCGTTTTCGTGTTTTATGGCCGTTTTCATGAGCTAGTGCCCACTGTTTAGGGGTTCTAGGGCGATTTACAATGACCTTCCGACCTGATACATGTTGGAAAGATATGACCAGAAACTCGTCGTTTTTGCGTTTTAGGGCCGTTTTCATGAGCTATTGCCCACAGTTTTATGGTTCTAGGGCTATTTAAAGCAACCTTAAGACCCGATACATGTTTGAGAGTTATGCCTAAAAACTCGTCGTTTTCGTGTTTTATGTTCATTTTCATGAGTTATTGCCCACAGTTTTTGGGTTTCAGCCGGATTTGCATGTCTCGAAAGAACCCTGACATTTTTGAGAGATATGACCAGAAACTCGCCGTTCTCGTGTTTTATGGCCGTTTTCATGAGCTATTGCCCACAGTTTAGGGGTTCTAGGGCGATTTACAGTGACCTTCCGACCTGATACATATTGGAAAATATGACCAGAAACTCGTCGTTTTCTTGTTTTATGGTCGTTTTCATGAGCTATTGCCCACAGTTTTATGGTTCTAGGGCTATTTAAAGCAACCTTAAGACCCGGTACATATTTGAGAGTTATGCCTAAAAACTCGTCGTTTTCGTGTTTTATGTTCATTTTCATGAGTTATTGCCCACAGTTTTTGGGTTTCAGCCGGATTTGCATGTCTCAAAAGAACCCTGACATGTTTGAGAGATATGACCAGAAACTCTCCTATCTCGCGTTTTATGGACGTTTTCATGAGCTATTGCCCACAGTTTTGGGTTCTAGGGCGATTTACAACGACTTTAAGACCCGATACATGTTTGAGAGTTATGCCTAAAAACTCGTCTTTTTCGTGTTTATGGCCATTTTATGCGGTTTTTGGTTCCAATTGGATTTGCAAGGCATGTAAGACCCGTTACATTTTTTAGATATATGACTAAAAACTCGTCGTTTTCGTGTTTTATGGCCGTTTTCATGAGCTAGTGCCCACTGTTTAGGGGTTCTAGGGCGATTTACAATGACCTTCCGACCTGATACATGTTGGAAAGATATGACCAGAAACTCGTCGTTTTTGCGTTTTAGGGCCGTTTTCATGAGCTATTGCCCACAGTTTTATGGTTCTAGGGCTATTTAAAGCAACCTTAAGACCCGATACATGTTTGAGAGTTATGCCTAAAAACTCGTCGTTTTCGTGTTTTATGTTCATTTTCATGAGTTATTGCCCACAGTTTTTGGGTTTCAGCCGGATTTGCATGTCTCAAAAGAACCCTGACATGTTTGAGAGATATGACCAGAAACTCTCCTATCTCGCGTTTTATGGCCGTTTTCATGAGCTATTGCCCACAGTTTTGGGGTTCTAGGGCGATTTACAACGACTTTAAGACCCGATACATGTTTGAGAGTTATGCCTAAAAACTCGTCTTTTTCGTGTTTATGGCCATTTTTATGCGGTTTTTGGTTCCAATTGGATTTGCAAGGCATGTAAGACCCGTTACATTTTTTAGATATATGACTAAAAACTCGTCGTTTTCGTGTTTTATGGCCGTTTTCATGAGCTAGTGCCCACTGTTTAGGGTTCTAGGGCGATTTACAATGACCTTCCGACCTGATACATGTTGGAAAGATATGACCAGAAACTCGTCGTTTTTGCGTTTTAGGCCGTTTTCATGAGCTATTGCCCACAGTTTTATGGTTCTAGGGCTATTTAAAGCAACCTTAAGACCCGATACATGTTTGAGAGTTATGCCTAAAAACTTGTCGTTTTCGTGTTTGATGGTCATTTTCATGAGTTATTGCCCACAGTTTTTGGGTTTCAGCCGGATTTGCATGTCTCGAAAGAACCCTGACATTTTTGAGAGATATGACCAGAAACTCGCCGTTCTCGTGTTTTATGGCCGTTTTCATGAGCTATTGCCCACAGTTTAGGGGTTCTAGGGCGATTTACAGTGACCTTCCGACCTGATACATGTTGGAAAGATATGACCAGAAACTCGTCGTTTTCTTGTTTTATGGTCGTTTTCATGAGCTATTGCCCACAGTTTTATGGTTCTAGGGCTATTTAAAGAAACCTTAAGACCCGGTACATATTTGAGAGTTATGCCTAAAAACTCGTCGTTTTCGTGTTTTATGTTCATTTTCATGAGTTATTGCCCACAGTTTTTGGGTTTCAGCCGGATTTGCATGTCTCAAAAGAACCCTGACATGTTTGAGAGATATGACCAGAAACTCTCCTATCTCGCGTTTTATGGACGTTTTCATGAGCTATTGCCCACAGTTTTGGGGTTCTAGGGCGATTTACAACGACTTTAAGACCCGATACATGTTTGAGAGTTATGCCTAAAAACTCGTCTTTTTCGTGTTTATGGCCATTTTATGCGGTTTTTGGTTCCAATTGGATTTGCAAGGCATGTAAGACCCGTTACATTTTTAGATATATGACTAAAAACTCGTCGTTTTCGTGTTTTATGGCCGTTTTCATGAGCTAGTGCCCACTGTTTAGGGGTTCTAGGGCGATTTACAATGACCTTCCGACCTGATACATGTTGGAAAGATATAACCAGAAACTCGTCGTTTTGCGTTTTATGGCCGTTTTCATGAGCTATTGCCCACAGTTTTATGGTTCTAGGGCTATTTAAAGCAACCTTAAGACCCGATACATGTTTGAGAGTTATGCCTAAAAACTCGTCGTTTTCGTGTTTTATGTTCATTTCATGAGTTATTGCCCACAGTTTTTGGGTTTCAGCCGGATTTGCATGTCTCAAAAGAACCCTGACATGTTTGAGAGATATGACCAGAAACTCTCCTATCTCGCGTTTTATGGCCGTTTTCATGAGCTATTGCCCACAGTTTTGGGGTTCTAGGGCGATTTACAACGACTTTAAGACCCGATACATGTTTGAGAGTTATGCCTAAAAACTCGTCTTTTTCGTGTTTATGGCCATTTTTATGCGGTTTTTGGTTCCAATTGGATTTGCAAGGCATGTAAGACCCGTTACATTTTTTAGATATATGACTAAAAACTCGTCGTTTTCGTGTTTTATGGCCGTTTTCATGAGCTAGTGCCCACTGTTTAGGGGTTCTAGGGCGATTTACAATGACCTTCCGACCTGATACATGTTGGAAAGATATGACCAGAAACTCGTCGTTTTTGCGTTTTAGGGCCGTTTTCATGAGCTATTGCCCACAGTTTTATGGTTCTAGGGCTATTTAAAGCAACCTTAAGACCCGATACATGTTTGAGAGTTATGCCTAAAAACTTGTCGTTTTCGTGTTTGATGGTCATTTTCATGAGTTATTGCCCACAGTTTTTGGGTTTCAGCCGGATTTGCATGTCTCAAAAGAACCCTGACATGTTTGAGAGATATGACCAGAAACTCTCCTATCTCGCGTTTTATGGCCGTTTTCATGAGCTATTGCCCACAGTTTTGGGGTTCTAGGGCGATTTACAACGACTTTAAGACCCGATACATGTTTGAGAGTTATGCCTAAAAACTCGTCTTTTTCGTGTTTATGGCCATTTTTATGCGGTTTTTGGTTCCAATTGGATTTGCAAGGCATGTAAGACCCGTTACATTTTTTAGATATATGACTAAAAACTCGTCGTTTTCGTGTTTTATGGCCGTTTTCATGAGCTAGTGCCCACTGTTTAGGGGTTCTAGGGCGATTTACAATGACCTTCCGACCTGATACATGTTGGAAAGATATGACCAGAAACTCGTCGTTTTTTGCGTTTTTAGGGCCGTTTTCATGAGCTATTGCCCACAGTTTTATGGTTCTAGGGCCTATTTAAAGCAACCTTAAGACCCGATACATGTTTGAGAGTTATGCCTAAAAACTCGTCGTTTTCGTGTTTGATGGTCATTTTCATGAGTTATTGCCCACAGTTTTGGGTTTCAGCCGATTTGCATGTCTCGAAAGAACCCTGACATTTTTGAGAGATATGACCAGAAACTCGCCGTTCTCGTGTTTTATGGCCGTTTCATGAGCTATTGCCCACAGTTTAGGGGTTCTAGGGCATTTACAGTGACCTTCCGACCTGATACATGTTGGAAAATATGACCAGAAACTCGTCGTTTTTCTTGTTATGGTCGTTTTCATGAGCTATTGCCCACAGTTTTTGGTTCTAGGGCTATTTAAAAGAAACCTTAAGACCCGGTACATATTTGAGAGTTATGCCTAAAACTCGTCGTTTTCGTGTTTTATGTTCATTTTCATGAGTTATTGCCCACAGTTTTTTGGGTTTCAGCCGGATTTGCATGTCTCAAAAGAACCCTGACATGTTTGAGAGATATGACCAGAAACTCTCCTATCTCGCGTTTTATGGACGTTTTCATGAGCTATTGCCCACAGTTTTGGGGTTCTAGGGCGATTTACAACGACTTTAAGACCCGATACATGTTTGAGAGTTATGCCTAAAAACTCGTCTTTTTCGTGTTTATGGCCATTTATGCGGTTTTTGGTTCCAATTGGATTTGCAAGGCATGTAAGACCCGTTACATTTTTTAGATATATGACTAAAAACTCGTCGTTTTCGTGTTTTATGGCCGTTTTCATGAGCTAGTGCCCACTGTTTAGGGGTTCTAGGGCGATTTACAATGACCTCCGACCTGATACATGTTGGAAAGATATGACCAGAAACTCGTCGTTTTTGCGTTTAGGGCCGTTTTCATGATCTATTGCCCACAATTTTATGGTTCTAGGGCTATTTAAAGAAACCTTAAGACCCGATACATGTTTGAGAGTTATGCCTAAAAACTCGTCGTTTTCGTGTTTTATGTTCATTTCATGAGTTATTGCCCACAGTTTTTGGGTTTTCAGCCGGATTTGCATGTCTCAAAGAACCCTGACATGTTTGAGAGATATGAATCAGAAACTCTCCTATCTCGCGTTTTATGGCGTTTTCATGAGCTATTGCCCACAGTTTTGGGGGTTCTAGGGCGATTTACAACGACTTTAAGACCCGATACATGTTTGAGAGTTATGCCTAAAAACTCATCTTTTTCTGTTTATGGCCATTTTTATGCGGTTTTTGGGGTTCCAATTGGATTTGCAAGGCATGTAAGACCCTTACATTTTTTAGATATATGACTAAAAACTCGTCGTTTTCGTGTTTTATGTCGTTTTCATGAGCTAGTGCCCACTGTTTAGGGGTTCTAGGGCGATTTACAATGACCTTCCGACCTGATACATGTTGGAAAGATATGACCAGAAACTCGTCGTTTTTGCGTTTTATGGCCGTTTTCATCAGATCTATTGCCACAGTTTTATGGTTCTAGGGCTATTTAAAGAAACCTTAAGACCCGATACATGTTTGAGAGTTATGCCTAAAAACTCGTCGTTTTCGTGTTTTATGTTCATTTCCATGAGTTATTGCCCACAGTTTTTGGGTTTCAGCCGGATTTGCATGTCTCGAAAGAACCCTGACATTTTTGAGAGATATGACCAGAAACTCGCCGTTCTCGTGTTTTATGGCCGTTTTCATGAGCTATTGCCCACAGTTTAGGGGTTCTAGGGCAATTTACAGTGACCTTCCGACCTGATACATGTTGGAAAATATGACCAGAAACTCGTCGTTTTCTTGTTTATGGTCGTTTTCATGAGCTATTGCCACAGTTTTATGGTTCTAGGGCTATTTAAAGAACCTTAAGACCCGTACATATTTGAGAGTTATGCCTAAAAACTCGTCGTTTTCGTGTTTTATGTTCATTTTCATGAGTTATTGCCCCAGTTTTTGGTTTCAGCCGGATTTGCATGTCCTCAAAAGAACCCTGACATGTTTGAGAGATATGACCAGAAACTCTCCTATCTCGCGCGTTTATGGCCGTTTTCATGAGCTATTGCCCACAGTTTTGGGGTTTCTAGGGCGATTTACAACGACTTTAAGACCCGATACATGTTTGAGAGTTATGCCTAAAAACTCGTCTTTTTCGTGTTTATGGCCATTTTATGCGGTTTTTGGTTCCAATTGGATTTGCAAGGCATGTAAGACCCGTTACATTTTTTAGATATATGACTAAAAAGCTCGTCGTTTTCGTGTTTTATGGCCGTTTTCATGAGCTAGTGCCCACTGTTTAGGGGTTCTAGGGCGATTTACAATGACCTTCCGACCTGATACATGTTGGAAAGATATAACCAGAAACTCGTCGTTTTTGCGTTTTAGGGCCGTTTTCATGAGCTATTGCCCACAATTTTATGGTTCTAGGGCTATTTAAAGCAACCTTAAGACCCGATACATGTTTGAGAGTTATGCCTAAAAACTCGTCGTTTTCGTGTTTTATGTTCATTTCATGAGTTATTGCCCACAGTTTTTGGGTTTCAGCGGATTTGCATGTTTTCAAAGAACCCTGACATGTTTGAGAGATATGACCAGAAACTCTCCTATCTCGCGTTTTATGGCCGTTTTCATGAGCTATTGCCCACAGTTTCGGGGTTCTAGGGCAATTTACAACGACTTTAAAAGACCCGATACATGTTTGAGAGTTATGCCTAAAAACTCGTCTTTTTCGTGTTTATGGCCATTTTTATGCGGTTTTTGGTTCCACTTGGATTTGCAAGGCATGTAAGACCCGTTACATTTTATAGATATATGACTAAAAACTCGTCGTTTTCGTGTTTTATGGCCGTTTTCATGAGCTAGTGCCCACTGTTTAGGGGTTCTAGGGCGATTTACAATGACCTTCCGACCTGATACATGTTGGAAAGATATGACCAGAAACTCGTCGTTTTTGCGTTTTAGGGCCGTTTTCATGAGCTATTGCCCACAGTTTTATGGTTCTAGGGCTATTTAAAGCAACCTTAGACCCGATACATTTTGAGAGTTATGCATAAAAAACTTGTCGTTTTCGTGTTTGATGGTCATTTTCATGAGTTATTGCCCACAGTTTTTGGGTTTCAGCCGGATTTGCATGTTCTCAAAAGAACCCTGACATGTTTGAGAGATATGACTCGTCGTTTT